>JARJDZ010002405.1:0-37781 GCA_030264555.1 Aleochara sp. GC000083 | reverse complement strand
TAGCCACACTCGCAGAATCTGCAAAAATAAAAATAATAACACATCTGTTCACATATTGCATGCACATGAATAAATTGTTCACAAAATACCTTGATAATTGCAGCAAAATGTCCAACGCTCTCCAAAGTACCTACATTATGCAATGGCGACGCTAGTCACACTCGCAGAATCTGCAAAAATAAAAATAATAACACATATGTTCCCATACTGAATACCCAAAAATAAATTGTTCACAAAATACCTTAATAATTGCAGTAAAATGTCCAACACTGCCCAAAGTACCTTCATCATGAATGGTGACGTTAGTCATACTCGCAGAATCTGCAAAAATAAAAATAACAACACATCTGTTCACATATAGCATACACAAGAATAAATTCTTTGCAAAATACCTTAAAAGTTGCAGCCAATGTCCAATGCTGCCCAAAGTACATCCATCATGCAGTGGTGACGTTAGCCACACTCGCAGAATCTGCAAAAATAAAAATAATAACACATCTGTTCACATATTGAATACACAAGAATAAATTGTGTGCAAAATACCTTAATAGTTGCAGCCAAATGTCCAACGCTGCCCAAAGTACCTCCATCATGCAATGGTGACGTTAGCCACACTCGCAGAATCGGCAAAAATAAAAATAATAACACATCTGTTCACATATTGAATGCACAAGAAAAAATTGTGTGCAAAATACCTTAATAGTTGCAGCCAAATGTTCAACGCCGCCCAAAGTACCTCCATCATGCAATGGTGACGTTAGCCACACTCGCAGAATCTGCAAAAAATAAAAATAATAAAACATGTCTTCACATATTGAATATACAAGAATTATGTGTTTACAAAATACCTTAATACTTGCAACCAAATTTTCAACGCTGCCCAAAGTACCTCCATCATGCAAAGGTGACGTTAGCCACACTCGCAGAACATGCAAAAATAAAAATAATAACACATCTCTTCACATATTGAATACACAAGAATAAATTGTGTGCAAAATACCTTAATAGTTGCAGCCAAATATCCAACGCTGCCCAAAGTATCTCCATCATGCAAAGGTGACGTTAGCCACACTCACAGACACTGCAAAAATAAAAATAATAGCACATCTGTTCACATATTGAATACACAAGAATAAATTGTTTGCAAAATACCTTAATAGTTGCAGCCAAATGTCTAATGCTATCCAAAGTACCTCCATCATGCAATGGTGACGTTAGCCACACTCGCAGAATCTGCAAAAATAAAATTAATAACACATGTGTTCATATATTTAATATACAAGAATAAATTGTTTACAAAATACCTTTATAATTGCAGGGAAATGTCCGTCGTTGCCTAACGTACCTCCAACACGCAATGGCCACTCCAACCATACACATAGAATCTGCAAAAATAAAAATAATAAGACATGTGTTCACACATTGAATACACAAGAATAAAATATTTATAAATTACCTTAATAACTGCTGCAACATTTCTAACGTTGCGCGAAGTTCTTGCATAATGCTATGGCAACTCTAGCCAACTCAGAGAATCTGCAAAAACAAAATAATAAAGACAAGTGTTCACATATTGGAAACACAAGAATAATTTTTTACAAAATACCTTAATAATTGCAGTGAAATGTCCATTTGATAACAAAAGTACATTGTAATAATTATTGTAATGATACTAATCCCATCAAAATGTGTATCCTGGGCTGCTATTAGTTTCCCAACTTGTAGTAAAGACTGTAACAGCATACACTAAGTTACATATTGCATATACAGTGCGTAAATTGATATTACAATAGAATAGAAAACAATTGCAGGATTTTCTTCTAGAATATTTTTGAAATGCCATCTATGAGTATTGCTGTGCTTGTGCATTTTGATATATATTTAGATATTTATCTTAATATGCAGTAGTTGTAAGAAGAATGCTAGAAGAATACTGCATGAGCTCACACTGGTTTATAACATGTAACAATGCATACCTGTTTTTCCAGTTTGTTGTAAAAAGTGTATTAGCACTTCAAAACTGTGGAATTTCATGAAAGTACAAACTATTGATCCGAATTCTTACAATTAGAGAGAAAAATTAAAAAGAATTGGGAGACCCAACGCAGAGCAACTGTTCTGTGGCCATAATTTCTAACCCTCTTGATTAAAGTTCCAAAGACAAACACCGCAAAGATTAGAAGATATATTTTAATAGAAATTATGACATATGACTACAGCGCACCATAAACATGTGATAAAAATGCAAAATTAGACATCTATTGGAAAATAGGTGAAGTAACAGTCCTATATAGCCGATAATGCAGATTTCCATATAATAAGAATTAAGCCGATGAACAAGTTTTAATTTTGAATTCCACAAAAGATTGATTCAATTAAGCGAGAAAATGTGGGTGTTGGAATTTACGGCATAGCCACAATAACCATTCATTTTGTTTTACATAAAATATAATTGATTTATTTATAATATATTTATATCTCTGCAGCGTGCCCGAGGTACGCGCACTTTTATATATATAATTATTATATTTGCATATATTTATATTTTTCAATTTTATTATATAATCAAGGATCTAACGTAAATGATTAGATTTTTGTTTAAAATGATAATCCAATATGTTAGAGAATAATTAATACACACTTGCAACTGTCGTCAGGAGTTCGATCTCCATTTTTGTTCTTAATTTTTTTGTTATATAATTAAACTAGTTAGGACATTATTCCAGTTCCAGCCAATAGTAACATATTACCTATAATTATACATTTCCCTAAATACAAAATGTGTTTCCTTTTTACCGACTATCATTTTTGTTTTTCTTTGATTATAGATGAAACGCATACATATGTATGTATAAATCTTTTTCATTAGTACAGGATAGAGATAATTATATTATGCTCTCAATCTTACATATACATGTAAATTTACATTTATACATAAACGGCTCTAATATTTATTTAGTTTCTCGTGTGTAGAATTGAATCTAATTTTTTGGGAACAACAAGTTAATAACAAAATGCACATTTAAATAAGGACAACCGCGTCATCAGTTAGTTGAATGCCTATTGATGGTTCGAAATGCCTCTTGGTAGTTGAACGTCGAACATAATATTGCACAAATGTTGAATATAAGTAGCAAATGAAGACATGGCAGATTTGTTCGTTTATAGGCCGATGTCAAGAACATCTGATCTGATTCTGTGCTTCTCCATTTACAGTATCTTTCTGGAACGCTTCCCAAATACGATCATGCATTTGTCCAGACTTGCAACGTTTGCCAGTTATTGTTCTCGTCATTATAACTCTGCCTAGCAAATTGATATAAAAAAATATGTGTACTCTATAAATATACAGATGACTGGAATAACAATCAACGCACAAACACAATTTGATTTGTGCTTGCTTGACAATGCAAACTCAACTATTTAATTACTTCCTTTCCATTCTAGTCACTTCCATCCACCTTCATTCCATGCTGCTTTCATAGTAGTAATCCCTTTGCTTACTTTAACCCTTCTTACTAGCACCAGACTTTCGAGTACGGAAAAACACGTATAAAAATACCAAAACATTCATGCTTTGGTCCTCTTATATATAATCTGTTTGTGTTAATATATAATATATATATATATATATATTTATATATAATATATATTCAATATTTAATAAAAAGTAAACATAAAATTTAAGCCCTGTACTACAATATAATACTTAAGAATTTGCACGAGGATATATTCCTAGTTTTAATCTCATAAGTTTTCATCTTTTCGGATAAATTTGCAATGAACTGGAATGCCATTAATAGTTAATTAGTCTCCAAAATGTAGCTAAAATAACCCGAACTGTGTAAATATTTCACAAAAAAATAAACATAGTTGATATTGAAATAGTAATAATAGTTATTTTTTCATTTGATTTCATTTCACTTCTCTTCTCTTCTTAAAGCAGGTACGACTAATCTCTGAATTTTCTGCTATAATAACCTTTAGCGTTAATCATTAATATGAGCAGATTCTCTTAAAAACAAACTTCATTCCTCTTAGCCCATTCTTGATTCATATTTGTTTGCTCTCTTATCAGACAAATTACAATCATCGTTGGATGTGTGCGTGTGTATGAGTGTAAGCATTGACGAATTATTAATTGCACCTATTTATATATTGAAAATCCAATAACAATCGCTAGAAAAAGAGCGATAACGAAGACGCTGACCGTCAGGATAATAAATTCGTCCGTGTCCTTCAGCCACTTGTGCCAAGATCGCAGAGCGGTAATGAAACTCTTCGGCTTGTGCCGATGCGTTGGCGTACCTGTATGACTTACTGCTCGCTGCGAGATTGTCGTTTCGATCTGTGGCGTGGAAAATTTCGTGTAAGTCGTGTACGGGCCAGATAAATCCATTGCGGACGTCTTTCGAATTGGACAAACGCGCACGCTGTACTCAACTCCAGCGTCGAGACGCTCCATCGTGCACTTCGTTTCAAAGCCTTTATACACCTAAGATCATCAATAAAATATTACATTTTAATCGGTTAATTGCTTTAGTACATACCTCTTTATATTGTTGATCCTTAAGCCTCGATATTTGCACACAATATTCGATTAAGTCGGTGAAGTTGTTCTTCGATGGCGCCCACTCGATCGAGCAACTTTTTTGATCGACTTCGACGACTTTCGGTGGTTTAATTGTCGCTGGAGGTGCCATATTAGTGCTGAATTCATAATCGTCCGAATAATCTCCTTCGCCAGCATCATTGCTAGCACATATCCTAAACCTGTACGCTGTTGACTCTTGTAATTTGTTAACTTTGCATGTAAACGGCGTGCCTTTGAAGACTACCTGACATTCGTGCGTTCGTGGATTTTCCATGACAATTGTATATTGCGTGTACTCCAAATTCTTGCCCTCACCCCATTTCAATTTAATGTAATTATGACCTGAGCCAATGCATTCGAGACGAGGTGCTGCAGGTGGCAGCTTCATCGTAGTTACACGAATCGTCGACGTTTGCGGGCCCAATCCGACAGCATTGACCGCACGCAGTTTGATCTTGTACGTCGTTTCAGGCTGCAAATCATTGATAACATACTCAGTGATGGGTTCTTCCGTGTTGATCACTTGGTCAGCAACTTCGATGATGTAATGGTCGATGGGTGATCCGTTGTTGGCGGGTTCATGCCAGAACAACTCGATCGAATTCGGCGTGCAGGTGTGGCGTGTGTGCTGGATTTGGCTTGGAGGTGACGCTGGAGTGATGGTCGCGCATGTCGGCGAATACGCCCCATATCCAGCACAATTTGTTGCCTGAACGCGGAAATAGTAGGTGGTGAACGGCGTCAAGTTCTTGACGTCGAACGATGCGGTGTCGCCCTGGTAAATGCAAGAAAACTGGTCGTTACAATCACTGATCTCCAACCGAAATTCGCTAATGGGCGCTCCATTCGACGCAGGCGTTTGCCACTCGACAAACACATGAGTTGGCCCTTTGCACGTGGCAGTTGGTTGCGACGGTGCTTCTGGTGGCGCTGCCCCGCTGGCAATTTCAGCCGTTTCCGACCACTCGCCATGCCCGACTCGATTCAGCGCTCGCACGTTGAACGCGTACAAGCAACCCGGTTGCAAATTGCTTACAACCGCCTCCACTTCTTTGCTCTTATGGACTAGCGTACGACTATGGTCGGGGGCGGTCATCTCCACTTCGTATTCCAAGACAGGCGCGCCTCCGTTGTAATCCGGATCCGTAATGCGCAGCACAACGCTCGTCGCTTTTGCCTTGCCGTGAAGTCGCACCGGTGGACACTGGCCGGGACAGATCGCATCCGTTGTCACCGTACACGCATCCGAATACGGACTGCGACCACCGATGCTTTCGCAGCATACGCGCAACTGGTACGTCGTACCCGGGGTCATTTTATCACAGAGCGCTTCTGCATCCACGCCGGTATACACGGTATTGTATCCGCTACCCGAATCGACCTCCAAGATGTACTTCAAGATTTCAGCACCGCCCGTATCGCTCGGCGGCTCCCATTTTAAGCGAAACGTGCGTGCATGTATTTTGCCCTTCACGACAGGCTTGGATGGCTTCTGCGGCCTGTCTGGTAGAGTTTGGAATGATACTTCTTCCGACCAATCGGAACGGCCCCCTTCGTTCTTCGCTCGTAACCTACGCATAGCATTAAAACAGAATAAAGCATTTCACCCAATGATATTCAACTT
Organism: Aleochara sp. GC000083; assembly: GCA_030264555.1. Lineage (NCBI taxonomy): Eukaryota > Metazoa > Arthropoda > Insecta > Coleoptera > Staphylinidae > Aleochara > Aleochara sp. GC000083. Next base: position 31,563 of record JARJDZ010002405.1, on the reverse strand, counting down.
ACTTAAACTTGTAATTGGTATAACGTTGCAAGTCGGTGCAAATGTACTCCGTTTCTTGGCCGTTGAAGACTGGCTGATAGCCATACGCATTGTGCGGATTGTTCATCTCCAGGGAGAACTCATCGTCGGTCGCGCGTCGCTCCCACGAAAGGTGCAGCTTGCGAATATCACTCTGCTGCAGCTGCGGAGGCGCCGGCTGCGGCGGAGCCATCTCCGACGTTTTGTAGATGATAACATCACTGTATTGACTACGACCGATCTCGTTAACGGCTGCCAACCTAAACGCGTATCTTGTGGCCGGCGTTAGCTTCTGCAGCGAATGCTGATTGCCTTTCGTCTTGTGCAGCTCGACGAAGTCTCCACCCTTGCCCTCGTCGTACTCGAGGACGTACTGCTGGATGGATGACCCATTCGAGTTGGTGGCGTTCCATCGTAATTGAAGAGAGTTCTTTGTCCGCGATATTAGTTTGGGCGGCTGCGGAGGATCTGGTTCGCAAGCTGGCGTCGTGAATTTCAGCGGATCCGACGCGGACCCCTGCAATTCCTCCAGGTGCACTTGCAGACAAACCGAGTATTCCAACCCCGGTCGTAGATCTTGTATGCGGCAAGAGAGCGACGGCCCGCTGTATATTGACTTGTATTTCATCTCCTTGCTCTTATCACTTAGCAGCACCTCGTAGCGCAGCTCATTTTCGGGGATGTCCAGTTCGTGACTATCATTGCTTGAAGCCTCAGACAGGCGCAATGGCGCTGCCCACTGCAGCAAGGCACACCGTGAGGTCAATTCAGACACCTAAAATGATAAACCATATGAAGTCATTTCAAGCCCAAAAGAGGAAATAAATTGCATACCTTGGGTGCCTGGACGGACGATAAAATATCAGTAATTATGTGCGCCGAATCGTCTTCATCTTGCAAGCTGCTACTTTCCTCTCCATCCTCAGACGTTCCCACACTATTCATCCCCTTTTCTTTGACTCGTTTGATACCATTGACCAACTCCTTGCGGCCGTTCAGACTGTCCACATTTTTCTGCTGCTTATCCAGGTGCTTTTTCTTCAACTTGATGTATTGACGCTGTGAGCGTTCGTCCTTGCAGAAGCTCGGAGGTGGCGAATGTCCGGGTTGGTGAGGCGGAACCGGATGCATCCCAGGTGGGATACTCGAATGGAAGTGCGAATGGTGCGAGAAATTCGTTGGTAAACCATAATGGTACGATTGCGGTGGATGGTTCGTGCCGTTCGGTGGACCAGCGCCCTGAAACAAATCAACAACAAATAATTACCATATGTTACACTCTTGAACAACAACAATATATACATCGCTGGTAGATGTGGACGGTTCAAGTCTTTTATACGTGATAGTGATAGTCGTTTGTTGTGGCTTATTAGATTGCTTAGCGTCACTGGTTTCTTTTGCAACTTCTTTGCGATTTTGTTTCTTCTTATCCATGATTTTCGTCGCCGGAATTGATGTATGAACGCGACGAGTGCCAAAACGCGTATGCGCGAGTACACGAATACAATTTTAACTGACTGACGTGTATGACGAAGCAGAGATAAATACTCATTCGTGTACACGTCGTTTTATCGTTGATAAAACAATACGAACGCAGCCAATAGCGCGCCAATACTGATAAAAATAAACAAGCTAAGTATATGATACCAACTTGAGTATAACAATCAGTTTTTGCATACCCCATGTTGCAGTAATAATTAGGATAGTACTTTCATAAATTGCAATATTCGATGAAGTGGTTCGAGTTGCCCCCAACAAACTTTGTAGTTTGTTGTGTACCCACTTTACTTAGAGAATAAACAAACAAACTGAATGATAATTTTGTTTGCAAGTTTCATACTTTGCTGGACGCAGTTGTAAATACCTAAAGAATGACTCAAATTTTATTAATAAAACATTTGCTTGATTTAATGGGCATATAAACAGATTGCTAAAACATCGATGCACTTTGTTGAATTTTATTAGCCAGCAGTTCCAAAGTTCTTGGAATTGTATAAATTGATGGCGTCTGTTTTCGAAAATCTCATTAATATGGTGGTTTTCGACCGGCGCATACATTCCATTAGCAAATCCAGCCAGCAAAAAGAACATTTTGCTCTAATTTAATGCAACATTATTATGTATAAAACTGGATTCGTGGCATTCATTAATGGTGTAAAAAACGAGGTTAATCAAAAAAAATTGTCCCAACGAGTGGAGAGATGCGATACCTCACAGGATGTAATTTCAGATATACATGTTTTATAATTGTATGTAATTGCGGATGTTGCTATCTGTGTGCATACACAAAATTTGTGTAAACACACACGTATGGCGCTTCCACGCATTGGAGCACATTTAAAATGTGAAATAAAATGGATCATATTATATGATATATTTACCATGCGCAGATTATATTTTATTAATGAATGTGGCGCGCAAAAGCGAGCGGATGAACGAGGCACGAGAAGAGGACGGACTAATTAAATAAAAGCAGATGGCTGATAAGAAGAACTCTAATGGTATAATAATAATCTGAAATGTTAACTTTGTGGAGTTAACGGAAAATAGTTTGGTTGGCAAATGTTGATTGAATAGTAACTAGAAATTATTTTTTTTTTCTGATTTCAAATAAAATTGAGGTCCTATTTGTCACCAATTTGACCGTCATAATAAGGTCCTTATAGATTGCAAGAATCGATCGACCTATTGTCTGAATTTTGCACGGTATTCCAATGCAGAAACTATTATAAATGCTAATTTAATATTGCGAATACATGAATGAAGATATTGAAGGTAAACAATTATGTACAATGCCTGGAAATGAGTATCCTTACATGCAACATGCATGAAATTTGTATAATGGTATGACTACAAGTAAAAAAGAAAATGTGTCATCAAGGATCTCCAAGAAATCTAAAATTTGAAATAATGTTTCTGAACCAGGACCAGATATTGATTACAATTCATATCGGGGGAATCCCCTAATTCCATAACTTTGAGGTTATTCATATCACCTTCATAACGGTTTATCAACTTTATCACCTCGTTATTTTATAATGTTATCATAAATTACTCGTGTTATCGGTCAACAATTATTATCAAGTAAATACCAATATTTATATTCTAAAATAATAGATTAATGAAAGATTTACTTATAAAAAATCCCCCTTGAACTTTTTCTAGAAAAATTACTATCTAGAATGTGAATTGCATTGAATTTACAAAGTTTATCTGCATTGTACTCGAATAATAGATGAAGTGAAGAAATTTCCGGTGTTTTCAATGAAGGCAACGCATCCGAGAGACAAAAACTTCCGGTCCAGCATCTCCGTCCCACACTACAGCACCATTTTTTATTTATGACTTCAGCAACCAACCACTTCCGTCTTAATTAATGAATAAATATCAATCAACATGAATAGACCAGCAAAATGGTATGTTCAATGCAGCTACTTATTGGAAACAAGTGTCCATTCTCAGAGTGGTAGTGTAAAATTTCCCATAAAAAGTTGGTCGCTTCAAGAAACGTATGCATTCATCTACCGTTCTGAACACACACGAAAGCTTCCTCGCTAAATGCTCAAATCATATGCAAATGTTAGCCGCTTGAGCAAGTAAACTACCCAGAAACAGACAACACGTTGTAATAGGAACATTCTTTGCTTGTTGCTTGCTTGCTGACTTGGTGCGAGAAGCCATTGCTCGACTCTCTTGCCTCCAGCAATAATGTTTGCTGGTCAATCACCTCCGCGCGTCGATGTCTGACTTTTTCGGTTTGGTTATGGTTTAGTTTCGTTTCGATTCGTGCACTTTGCTGACGAGTTATTTCTCATTTGAGTTTTCCTTCCATGTTTACCGGACAAGTTATGTTTCTTGGACCTAGAGATTCACTAGGTGTTGTAGAGGACGATATACTTAGGGTATTAGTTTCCAGAATTCTGAGTTGACAACTTGGGCGTTTTCTTGATGGTCGAATGTATTGGCAAAATGTTGGCAACAAGGTCAATGGGATTGGGCTGCTGGCTGCATTATGTGGTTATAGCTCAGCATGGCTTTTCAATTGACATAATGGTGAATAGTTATCCGCGCGGTGACACGCCAAGAGGCGAAACGGGCCTGCCAAGAATGCCAAATACCACCATCACCGTTCGACGCGCTCTTTTCGATTCCGCCATCGTCTGTGTCGTCGTCGTCGTGGCAGGCGAATTCATATATATGCAAATTGTCTCTTCGGAGGAAAATATCGCCCGCCGAGACTCCGCATGCCAATCCTCTAGTACAATAAGTGTCCTTGCTGATGCGCCATTCCTCGTAAATATGCAGGATGCTAACCAAGGCAATGCAAAACTATGCATGATTCATAACTGGGAGCCATCCATCCAGTGCATAGGATTACATCATATGCCTAGAAAATGATTATCAATTATCAATGGGAGTCTGGGAGTGAAGTCCAACTAATCATTCTTGTCTGCAGGCAATGAGTTGGTTGGTTGCTGCTGTCCATTACGAATGAAATCACATCAAATGGTGGTAATGCAATTGCATTACTGAATGCTATGTGGTCTGCGTCATGCGTGCTCGGATATTTTCAGCATGACGCATAAATGTTACACTTATATTGCTTAATTTAATGAGTCTTCTTAGTAAAAGTAAAACAGCAATGAGTAAGGTCGTTGCTTTAACCCAACGGAGGCCCCAATGGAGATCTACCGTTCGTTTGCTGTTACTACAGCTTGAAAAATCCAATGGAAAATGTTAATTTGTTAGATACATATTAGGGAGGAGTAATTGACCCCGATTTTCTGAAGTTTAATGGTTACTTTCAGAATGCTTATGTTTCTGGAATGTTGGGTCTATGAGGTACTTGTTATGACTCTTCAATTTTTGATCAATTTTCATCTAGTATGTATTCACCAAGGTTATCTATAACCTTCTACCATATTCCTGAGAGTTTATTAATTCCTTCCTTGTAAAATGTGGTAGGTCAGAAATGGAAGTAGTTTTCAACTGTCTATTTGATTTGGGTTTCAGAACAGAAGGTTCCAGTTCCAGTTTTGCAAGGAAGAGAAGATAGTAGAGGTTGTAGTGTCCCAGGAGAAGATCCCGGGAGAAGATGGATATAGTCAAACTCCTCAAGGTCGAAGGCTTAAGATCTTTTCTTGGTTTTTGGTGTTCATGGAGTTGAAGAGATCCTAGAAGATTCTGGTGGTAAAAACATGATAAACAACTATAATTTTGTAATCTAATGAGAAAAAAATATCTGATTCGAAAATCTCTGCCAAGAGAAAATCAAGGGTGTAATACACCTCAAGGTCAAAGGTTTAAGATCTTTTCTCAGGTCTTGATTTCATGGAGTTGATGAGATGGTAGAAGATTCTGATGGTAAAAACAAAAGATCTGATTCAAAAATCTGTACCAAGAGAAGATCAGGGGAGTAAGATGAACGAAGTAATACACCTCGAGGTCAAATGCTTAAGATTTTTTCTTGGGTCTTGGTGTTCAAGAAGTTGGAAAGATTGAAGAAGATAACAGTTGGTCAATACCTGATTTACTACTATAATTTTGTAATCTACTGTGACCAAAACCTCTGATTCAAAACCGGAAGTAGCTTATGACTTGACCTTCTCCATAACCTGGACTACAACTTGGAACACCACCTTCAAAGACTATCACCATCCCTCGCGTTGATGATTGAATATGAGGACATATTTTAGGCTTGCGCCGACAAAATATAAACGAGTGTGTTGGAAAATTGTCAACTGCAGGTACTTACATAATGCTGAGGATTGTGTGATGTGATCGGCAAGAGGCCATGTTGCGGTGACAGGATGACATGCCGAAGTGTGCCACTCTCATCGACAATCTGTTGGACTATATGGCCGGGTGGTACTTGCACTGGCATCGCAATAGGTGGTGATGCATTTGTCGATACCATTGGGACAGTGACTGGACCTAAAAATGAAAATTGCACAAATGAGAATTCATCGCTATTCGACAATATTACAGCACTTTACATGATAACTGGATTGGTGTCATTCTATACAATGAATGAATTAGTTAGACATCAAAGTCAAAATATGCCAATATGTCATTGGTCCCAGAAACTTGTTTATGGTCCTAATATTTTGTATCTATATCATCTTCACAAATCTCTTTCTAACATTTCTGTTTCTACAAGAAGTTTGATTGTGACTACTTTGTTTAGTTGTTTTCTATTAAGTCTACAATATTGATACACATGAATGATAGTTGAAACACTCTAGATATCTTGTATCAAGGTGGTAATTCTTTAAATAATCCAGGATGAGCTTCTGGGAGTATTCTAGAAGGTGTTACATTTTTAAATATTTGTTATGATTTGTGTCATAAAGTAGGCTCATTTAACCAATTACTCCAAAATGGTAAACATGAGGCTACAAACTTTGTAAGATATAGATGATTTATTATTTCCTCTGGTTGACAGAAGAAAACATCATCATTCCTTCCAAAATAATAACAACCTCGAATCTTGGTTCACAACATTTCAAAAATATGTGACCAACAAATTTAGCAAGACCTTAACCATATCCTTCCTTCCTTCCTTCCCTACCAACATCCAGTTCACAATCAGTGACAAACTCGTCCGTGTAAAATTACATCTCCACAAACTTATTATTCAACTTTTGTCGCAGTTCCTCCAACACAGATACCATATGTTACATATGGCTTGTGTACCTGCTGGAAGCTTCTTGTTGGACCTGCCAGAGGAACTCGTAAAGTTCGCCGAGTCCACCAACGTGAGCCTCATCTTCGGGTTCGCGAGCAACACACTCGGCTTGATTCTGTATTGGAGCAGCTCGCTCTTGGCTTCTGCCAGAGAGAAGAAGTGAGCGTACTGTGAGTTGGATCACAGGCGACTAATAGGCTGAAGGCCACACCATCCGGCACGGGAGGACAACGGCATCTCGTCAAGGCCGTTGCTGCCGGCCGGACGGACAACTTCGCAGGTGACCCGTTGGTTGTCGATGCGCACCAAGAAGTCGCACGCGTTGTTATCTCGTTAAATTGTTGAATCGGTTGGTTATAAGTATGGAGGCGCACTATCATCAACGACCGACCGATTCTGAAGCGTGGTGCAGGCGAATTGATTTTTCGCGCACCTTACTACTGCATCGAAACGTCGTAATTAAAATGTGAAGTTGGATGCGGCATTCTGATCGATTCTTGCGCATAGAATCATGAAAGTGCAGCTCAAGGATTTCCATGTAAGCAGTTTGGAAATTATAAGTTGAGGAAATGGGGATGTTCTGAAGGTACTAGCTAGTTGGTCCCAAATTAGGTCTTGTTTCATTTTCAATGCTTTCAGATTGTACTTCAACTGGTACAAATTTTAGTAGTACTACAAGTTAGTTCCAAAAATGAATTGGACTACAGATTGCTTCCCATTTTTGTTAGTAAGGAGTTCAAAGATCTCATCAAGATTGCAAAATTTATATCCACACATTAATAAAATTATTTGATACCAGATTGTGGTTAGGTCTGAAATATCTATGAAGATGAATATGTGTAAACTAATTGGAAACTATCATGATAAAACAACAAAAAGTAGATCTTCTGTTATCAAAAACCACAATTGTAGATTGTTTAAAAGACCACATTGAAGACAATGTGGGAGGTCTTAGAAAACTGTTCCAACATTGGTTTGTTCACAATCAGTAGTTTTAATAAATTCCACAGACAAATTTATGACAATAATGTAATTTTCAAATCTTGAAACAAATACCTGGAAGGACTTCTGATGTATTCACCACTATATTCTGCAATATCTTCCAATGTTCCTCAGAGTTTATCAATTTCTTCCTTGTAAAATGTCGTGGGCTAAGACTGGAAGAAGTTTTCCAATCAAAAAGTTGGTGAGGAACAGAAAATAATGATAGTTTGTTTAGTCAGATTTTGGAGAGTAAGGTAGATATGGTAAAACAATCCAGAATGTTCCAGAACATTTTCCTAAGTGGCCCTTGTCGTAATAAATTAATAACATTTCTTTAATTAATTGGAAAAATAAATGTCTGAAGGGGAAGTTAATAACGATTCGAACTAATAACTTGTACCACTGATATGGAACGATACTATTCTGGAATGATTTCTCAAGAGACTTCTTCATATCTAATATTATCAGAAACAAAAATTTCTATAAATTTAAACAAATAACAAGATTTACTCATTGTCAGATGTCAGAATTCTTGCTGTCATTTCTTACAAAATGTAAGAGGTATCATAAATTGAAGAAATAAGTCAAAGAAAGAAGGATGACGCCCACATTCATTTCCGAATAGCTGAGGCAATTTCCGGGATCGCAGCCAACTCGATTCAAATCAGCCGGGAAAGCGAACGACCGGACCGAGTAAAAGTTAAAAGTGCATAAAACTTATTAAAAGTAAAAGTGCACATACTCGGTGCACGTTCTCGTTCGGTTGCGTCCGCATCCAGCAATTCACGTCGGAGAGTGGTGAGTCGAACGAACCAACGATTTAATTAAATTTGCTTGCGCGCAATGCGGCGGCAACGGCGAAGAGAAACTCTCTACGCTACCAGCTGGCTGGCTGCACAGCGTGCGAATTGCCATGCATAAAATAAAAACCAGGAAGCGTCCGGGGATTTCCTGCCTGCCTTGAGTAACAATGGATCACGATCCAAAAAGCGCTTAGTACTATCGTTTTTTTGTCGATGTTGTTGGTTGCTGTTGCTACAGCGCGTCACTGCTAGGTTCACTCGAAACGCGCTCTTCTACCGGATGTCTCCATTCAATGCGATGATATTTAATAAGACTATCTATTACTATTAATATAATAGTCTAATTGGTGGGTTTATAATTGCAGAAGTGAGTATACTATGCATTTCCAAATTCAGTCACAAAGAGGTTTAAACCCCCGGCCCCGGTTCAATATTTGTAAGAACAAGCAAAGAAGTTGAATTTGTTAAATATTGTCAATTTTCTTTAAAGTTACTAGTCTTAAATCAAGCTGGTCAAATATTCAGTCAGAGAAAACTTTAAGTCAAGATTTCATGCTAGTTTCTTTAATGAATTTGTGATCCTGGAAATCCTGACTTTTTACTGTTCTATCTTAAAGTTTGGCTTATAATTTTGAAAGAGTTCAGGAAATACCAAGAAAGAATCTATCGTCTTCTAGAAGTTGGATGACTTCAAGTCTTCACAAGTTCGTGAAGCCTGTTAATGCTTTAGCTTATTGTTTGGCAAAGAATCTGATATAATGGTTACTCCAGTAGTATTATATGTAGAATATAAGCAACATATTCTTTTTTGTTTTAACAGCAGCTTTGACAATTTTCCTTCTACCGAATAGAAAAACATAATGCTTTTCTGGCATAATATCATATAAATATCATGTGAAATCAGATCCTAGAGTCTCATTTATCGTTTTAAGGAAGTTATTTTGTTTTCACCATTAGTAGAAAGAATATGCCGGTTCTAGATCATGATGTGTGTTTACTGCACCACAGCTTGAAGTATGAGGGTGCTGTGACCTGTACTCTGATCTAGAACCGGTAAATTCCATTTAATTATCTCCTGGAGGCTTATTTAAATGTCAGTAAATGTTACCACTAGAGTAAACCGAACTTAGGTCCAAAATTCCTCAAGGTTGTTATTATAATCTTAATTTGCAATTGAAGGTTATCGTGTTCACAAAAGCGCACTTTTTACTATGAGAATCGCTATAAGACATCACTTTTTCTAATTACCAGCCTTTACAATTTATGGGAGAAACGCTGCTTTAAATTTGGGAACTTGAAATCGATTAACATGATGCAGTACAACTCCAAAATGTTATTAACTTTGTTAGAAGGAATGTCAATCTAGAAAACTAGAAATCTAATCGGTAAATAAGAAACCTATGTTGTTTGAGGTAAGCTTGACACATGCTACAATTTGTAATAATAGAAATTTATGGCATTCTGTAGTGAAGAATCAGATCAGAGGTTCAAATTTGAACCGGACATGTATGTTCTCATGCTTAAGAGTGTTTCCAAACTTAGGGTACAACATGAACTACACAAAATAAGTGATTCAGGCACCTTACAACAATTAAAGTTGTTGAAGCTTCCTCTAGAGAGAAGAAGAAAGGGACCAAACGTCCTAGTTTTAAACGGATGCTTATTCACATGGCCACGAAAGTTCCCTGGAACACCCTGAATCCTGGACGTATTGACAATTCGTCATAATGTAACTAAAAGGTTACGATCCTCTACTCTAGAACGAATGAGGTGTCCCAACTTGAACCAGACATCTCCCCATGACTGATGTGTTACCCAAGCCTAGATAGGTTCCACTAGAATTACTAAAATTATTCCGAACCACGCATATTAAGTGAGTTGATATACCAACACTAAAAAATTGCTAGCCCCTACTACAGAATTAGTAATAAGATGTCCCAATTAGAACCAGACATGGTCCTAAAGCTTAAGAGTATTACACAAATCTAGGGGTCACTCTGAATTACTGAAATTGAGTGAATTGGTAACACCATACTGAAAAGGTGTTAATTTCTCTTCCTCTTCCTACATATTGACTACTTGGCATACTATAACGAAAACATTGTTGTAGAGGATAACTGGGAAGAGTAATAAGATGTCCCAATTTTAGCCGGACCTCTTCTTCATGTCTAAAAGTGTTACACAAGCCTAAGGAATACTTTAAAAGCTTGTTCACTCCTCCTCCAGAATGAGCAAAAAGTGACCAGGCATTTTTGTCTTGCCTAATGGTTGTCCTTACAGCTAGCAAAGCCCTTAGGACATACCAGAACTGAAAGATAACCACCTACTCTAGAATCAAGAACAACCTGACTAAACCTCTTCAGTTTTAGGAGATCCTACAAACAAACAGACGACAAACCCATTCTTTCTGGTAATACCTCCTAATGAGGGGTAAGTCTGCCCTACTGAAACCGACTGTTATAGCACACCTCAAAAGCTTGAGGACTTTTGAACCAGCTAGTATCCTAACAGACTCAGAACCATGTATGAAGATGCGGATGACCCATAATCTCCACCATGCACAATGCAACAAACCCATTAAGGTGGTGCCTTTCTGTCCTACTCAAAACCACTCCTTCAGACACCTAGAAGCTTACCAACTTGTAACCTACTATCTTAATAGACTTAGAAGTATGGATGAAACTTGAAGATATCCTACCATAATTTCCACCATGTACGGTGCAACAAACCCATTAAGGCAATACCCTCTTCTGGGGGTACTCCGCCCTACTTAAACCCACTCCTCTAACAGACCCAGAGCGTTACCAATTTCTGACCTATTATCTTAACAGCCTTAGAACTATGGATGAAACTTGCAGATATCCTACCATAATCTCCACCATGCACGGTGCACATCGGTCGCGCTAAAATCGGCGACATGCCAGTGGTGGTCGTCCAATACGGGGCGCCGCCGGCCGTCGCAGAATCACCTCCGGCCGGCGGCGAATTGTACTCCGCGTGCAGCTGGGCGCTGTGAAGATGCGTCGACGCATGGTACGGGTGTGTCGGGTACATATCATTGTCGACGCTTTGGCTAGCCACCATGCCGCCTCCTGCACCACGTCGCGCACCTCTTCGCCGCGACACCTTTACTACTACTACCTCGACCAACTCCAACCCACACTCGCGCACACACTCCTCCTCCTCCTCCGCGTCCTCTCTCTGTAATTGATATCCTCCAACGCTTCAATTCCACTTGGAGACCGTCGTCGACACTCTAACCAGCAGCACTTACGGAGATGACATCAAACCCGTGACGAAGAAGCTGGTGGCACGCTTTTAGCCCCCTACATTTACCACCCTCGCAAGCTGCTGTGGTCTTGATGGTACGATAAAAGCGACACACCACATCAAACGCTGCGTAATCGAATCGAATTCCTTTCGAGGCAATTTGCTCCAATTATTAAATTTCGAATTACTTCGTTCTGGTCCCTGATTGCCTTCTCGTTCCGTTCGGTATATTTGGCGTGCGTAGAAGATCTATATGAGGAAACAAACGTAAAGAGACATTATAATGGTGTTCGCCATATTCGATTTTTTTTGGCCGAATTTTCAACAAGACAATACGCACTGATTTTTTTTGGTTCTGTTGGTTTGAAAGTTTTCTGATACACGCAGTGTTTCGATGCCACGAAAGCAATCGCGTGATAAGTTCGTCGGAAAATTGCAAGGCGGAATAAATGCTTGTCAGAAATTCGTATCAAGTGGCAAATTCCACAGCGAAATTCGCAGAAGCAGGCCTCGCATAACGAGCGCAAAATGTGCTTGCGCTTTGCAATTACAATGTGACCGGTCAGCGCACAAAAATAATTACAATCAGTCTGTATAGTTTAATATTGATTTCAAGCAACCAACTGACGTCAACTCCTCCAATTGAAAAACCCATAAATCTTGTTCACCGAAATAGTAACGCATTTTTGTTAATTATAGATATCAAGGGCTCACTGATTTTCAATTTTGAAGTCACCAACTTTTCAAAAATAATGCTACTTTTATACTTGAATATGCATTTAATCATTTTAAATTTTTCAAATTACATGTGCATTAAAATAAAAGTTTCAAATTACGTTGTCAATTATCTCATAAAATGGTTACAAGCTATAATTTAAAAATGTATCTGATTGAAGATCAAAACTATTAGAAAAATATTTCTTGAATATTGTTATTGAAAAAAATTCAAGAAAACTGTTTTTAATCAGTGACAAATTCTCAAGAAGTTCATCAATGGTGAAATTATCATTTATAACCATTTCTTAGGATGCAGAAAATTTCCCAGACAATCCTTCAAAAAGTTAGCGAAAATCATGAATAGATGAGATATAAATGACAAACAAATGACCAAGAAATGAAATAAAACATAGTTGAACATTAAACAATTTTACCATCTGATTTTAATAAGCAATAACGCTCATAAGTAAGCATCGATGGAAATTCTCGACATTTCACAATTTTGACATTTCCAGCAATATGCCAGCAATCCATCCATCAATCTGATGCCGCTCAGAGCGTCGATAATAGTCGAATCAATCAATGAGGAGAAATTGCGGCAAAGTGCTATTTAATTTCATCAATGGCGGCCTTTTCTCTTTTAATTCGAACGCAAAATTAGAAATTGTATTCTCGGCCGTTTTTATGAGTCGAATGATTCCGACCAACAAACACAATATAACTGCACTTATTATAACCATTATTATATAAAATACCACAGACAGATAACCTGACATCAAAACAAATTCGGAGAAATCCAGACGGCAATTAATCAACAATCAAGAAATTTTATTTAATTACCGTGCAAATGTGTGCATGGCAAAATTATAGCGGTTTCTATTCCGGAACCAAGTTTTTTACCAATTTATGATGTTGTATTGTATTTTATGGTGAGCAATTCAGACGAATAAATAAAAAAAATCCACCAGGAATATGAGAAATGCAATATTATAAATAATTGATACATAAGCGAATTTATAATAGGATTTCGCACACGTGTAATAAACGACATTTTATCTTATTGAAACAGAGTTATTAGTACAAAAACAATTTGAAAAGTAGTAACATTAATTTTTAAGGTAACATGCAGTAAATCATCAATTTTTTTTGACAAACCATATTTATAACCATGGTAACCAGAAATTTATTCCACAAGTGTATCATCTGTTTTACTCACATGTGAAATAAATGATGCAAAATTGTTACCATACTTTCTTCTGATGTTTAAACATCATTAGTAAATCTTAAAATTTCGTTTATTTTGACAAATCATGACCAGTATAACAACTTCAAATATTGGTAACCATAGTAACTATCACTTTATTCCACATTTTCATTTTATTAAAGTAAAATAAAAGTAATATTTTTTCACTGGTAAAATAAAATAGTATTTTGCTGTAAGAACTTCATGATAGTTTACAACTTTGTTGAAACATTATTTCATCATTAAATCCGCGCAGAAAACTCCTCATAAGTTCCAGTTGACAGGTATAGAACTTTACAACGCATCTTTCTACTTGATGGCCTTAATTTGTTGATGACTCAGACAAGTCATCAACACACCATTTGATTCATTAGCCATTAGACACTTTCTTCAACGCATAGAGCAATGCCAACTAACTAATTCTTCGAGAGTCTAAGTCTAAACTAAGCAAGGTTAAGTTACAACTTATGCTCATACTAATGCACCAAGCTAATCCAAGTCATTAAGTTGGTTCATTCATTACAAATTACACTTACGTTTCATTAATGCTCTTCATTACCACACATTAAAAATGTCCAGTTATGTAACAATTACATCTTTTAATCCTTTTTTTTTAATATTATCACCCAATGTGAGTGGTATTATCATCATGAACCAGATTGAAGCGTTTGAAGCCATTGATGTTGGCCAACTCGAAGCTTCCCTGATTAACAAACCAACCCACGTCTGCACGCATGCCACGCGAACGTGGCCTTTTTGATTCCGTTTTTATCGTTTATCATATTGTACATATTCTATTTGGGCTCGAATGGCATGAGTGGTTGTCATGCTATTCAAGCATTTCCTCATTTGATAAGCAACATTTTATAATTGGATCAGACAGTATTATGAATGAATGTTGGGTTTTATTCATTAATTTCTGATTGTATGTATGTGTCCTCGAGTTATTCAATGTTCAATTAGAACGTATAAAAATTGTTGCTATTTAAATACCTCATCCCTTTTATTTTCTTGGTAGAGTCTTAAAATGATATTACTGAAAATCAATATTCTTTGATTTCGAAAAATTTGTTAGAAGTAAGTCTTAAAAGTTGGAACCTAATTTACAAGAAATGAGTTGGAACAATAGAAATTATAAGAATTTATCATTTCGTTACATTTTGATCAAATATTGCTTCCAGAATTTTTTATTTATTGATCTTTTTGCTTTCTGGAATATAATAATACAGGATTTTTAGTATGACTATAACAAATTTAGATTCAGAGTCAAAAGATAATTTTTAATAGCCAATGCTTAAAAAATAACTCTTTAGTAATGATGCAGAACAGCAAATAGGCCATCAATTAGATAAATTAGAAAATATCATAAAATAGATATCAAAATGATCGATTTTTTTGGAGGAGGCAAAAAAAATGATTCCAAGATTTAGGAAATTATTGATAATGGATTATATACAGTAGATGATTTTCTTTAATTTTATATGAGGCTAATAATTTCTAAGGAAGAAACGAAAGTCTCAGAAAATTGTCAAATTTTGTAGGAAAACTAGTGCAAAATAAATTGAGTCCAAAATTTAGGAAATTATTCATAATGGATTATATTTATTTTCTTTAATTTTATATGAGACTTATCATTTTTAAAGAAGAGAAGAAAGTCGCAGAAAATAACCGAAAAGAGATAACAAAATTATCGATTTTTTTAGAAAAAAGAACAAAAAATTCATAGCAAAATTTAGGAAATTATTGATAATGGATTATATGTATATAATTCATGACTTTTTTAAATTTTATATGAGGCTAATCATTTCTAAGGAAGAAAAGAAAGTCTCAGAAAATAACATAAAGAAATACCAAAATTATTGATTTTTGGAGAAAAACTAGGCCAAAAAATTGATACCAAAATTTAAGAAATTATTTATTCATAATGACTTATATATAATTCCTGATTTTATTAAATTTTATATGAGGCTAATCATTTCTAAGGAAGAAAATAGTCTCAGAAAATAACCTAAAAGAGATATCAAAATAATCTATTTTGTTGAGGAAAACTAGGGCAAAATTTAGGAAATTATTGATAATAGATTATGTATAGTTCGTGATTTTCTTTAATTTTATGTGAGGCTAATCATTTCTAAGAAGAAAGATATCAATATGTTCATATTGACAAATCTTTTCTACAAAAAAAAAAACAGTAAATAGAACATTTTAGTGTCTGAAAATCGTCCTTGAAATCAAATTTGGCTGTCAATCAAACGGTGATACAAAATCTGATAGATTCATTAAGGATAAACTATTAACTACTACAGGTTATTTCTTCGTGTACCAAACAATATTCAAAATGAACAACAAAAAATAATTAAATTTCGACCTATTTTCAAAACAATTGGTTAATTTTGAAAGAAATAAATTGGTACCTAATAACACCTTTTCACTTGAATTGAACCAATAATTCCCAAGGACTCATACCAGACATGAATCCAATAAAAACTCTTCTTTTCCGACGAACCGAACCATACACTTAAATGCAAACATCTAAAGAAGCACAACAATAAAAGTAAGCGTTTAATTAAGAGAACAAATTGCAAATTTCATAGATTACGAAGATTTGCGCGCCTGCTGCGTCAGACCCAACACGATTCAAATTTCGAGCCGCATAGTATGTGAAATTAAAAGCGGCAAAAATTTCGTAACGATGTGAAGATAATTTCTAATTCTCCCTCGATGTTGGTTGCTGGTGTTATTATGGGAGAATGGCTCGCTTCTCACAGTCTCCAACCAAACGAGCAGAAACGTTCTTATCGAGGCTGGCTGCACTCCTTCTTCCTGCAATTCGCATTCGAAGACATTTACTCACGTTGGAGCCGCTCGTTCTACGCGTTTCTAGCGCTTTGTGTACGAGGCTAATCACGACGCACAGACACGACGACGACGACGAAGAAATGAACAGTGCAGCAACAACAATCCAGCACACAATGGAGTGGAATCAAACAGAACGGATTGAAAATGCAGATTGGTTGGTAAAAGAAGTTGCAACAATACGCGCAACGTCAGCAGAAGCGGTAGCGAATAGAGACTAGAAGAACAACAATATAACAGCACCGAAACGAGGAGGAATAATCTGGTACAAAAGTATGAACAAATTACTTACGTAAGATGTTCGTATGCAAGGAGATGTGTGATTTGCGAAAGTCTTTCGCAAAGTTCGAACAGCTTTTCACTTGTTTTGCCTATTTGTTCACATCCTACATTCATGAATATTCAAAGTTCAAGTGAGTGACCACATTCACATCTGATTCAGATAACATCGTGATAAGGATGAGGAAGACATGTGATATGTAAACCTCCAAGAAGTTTATTTTTTGAATGAAGTAGAGTTAATTGCATTTTGTAATTATACGAAAATTTTTCGAAAATAGATTCTAAATTTAATTTATATGCAGAGAAATGATATAGCAAAGTTCATCATTGCCAAAAAAAGATAAGTGCAAACAATGATTTATTAAATGAAGCAAATGAGTTTGTGAATATTTCTGCAATAGATTTAATTTCTGGATCTTCTTCCTCTGGATTTTCTTATATCTTAATTCCAGAATGTTCGATTTCGAATAATAATATAAATAAATTATAACCATTCAGAAAACCATATTAAATAGTATAATGAACTAATGATAAGTAAACATCGAAGTCTTTTTTAAAGGAAGTAGAGTTTATTGCATTTTGTAATTATATGAAAAATTGTTGGAAGATGTATTGTAAATTTAATTTTTGTGCAGGGAAATGATATAGCAAAATTCAACTTTGCAAAAAAAAGATAAGTCCAGAAAATAAATTATTAAATGAAACAAATTGAGAATATTTCTGCAGTAAATTTAATTTCTGGATCTTCTTCTTCTAGATTTTCTTATATCTGAACTCCAGAATATTCGATTGCGAATAATCTTATTTATAAACAAATTATGACCATTCAGAAAGTGAACTAATAGGACAAAATCATCACATTTCAAAAATTTGAAACCCAAACTTTTTCAGCAGTAATATAACTAAATTAAAGTAATTCCTTATCAAATTATCTTGAAAACAAATGTTTCATCAATAAATTACATTTACATTACACTTACATTTTTGAAAACATAAAGATTGTCTGATAAGTTTCTCGTGATGAAATTCGCAAATTTATCAAATAAGAGTCATAAATTTAATGAATGATTCGTACCAATAATAAATTTGTAATAATTCCAAATAATCCTCAATCTATTTGGACTTCATTTACATAAATATGGGAATTTCCCTCCATATAACATCTACGTAAGCATTTGTAGGAATTTTGATTATTATTACGATAATGAGTTTAAAACATGTTCAGATAACACGTTTAATACATAAAGAAGAACGTGATTCTGAATGGAATAATAATTACAAAGTCCACTTGCACTCCGTTTTTAGTGTGTTACATACAGGATGTTTCCTCACACCAAACGATCAAATGATTTCCACCGTGAACACATTCAAATCGACTTGTCGTTTTCATTACGATGCAGTAGATGAATGAAATTCTTAGAATGCTAAAAATATATAATAGCAAATCCTGTGCATATCATCAACAACATAAGAATAGTAGTCATCACATCACCATCACAAATCCTCGCTGTTTCAATATTGCACTTTACATATTGGTGCATATTGCATTCATTGTACAAATATGAGAGGGATTTGCTTCATACATGTATGTATAATTCATTCATTGATAAAATGCTATTTGTCATATTGTTGTCACTTTGTTATCTCGTGGAGTATGAAAGATTAATGCCGTTGAATCTCGGTGCTGTATGTGTCCCGTATTTGTGCGCGCAATCTCTTACTACAAGTATGAGTTATGAGGCTTGATAGATTGACCGCATTTTACGCGAAGTTATTTTGTCTGCATGGAACTTGTGATAATATTTCATAATAACAGATTTATTGATGTATTTACTGATCGTATTTTCGCTTATGTAATAATTTCGTAAGCTAATAATTTCTTTCTGTTTTATGGCCCATCATGGGATATAATGAGGAAAATTTATCTTATACTTTGGATGAAGCATTATTTATTAGATACATCTAGTTCTTTGACTAATTTTGATGTAGGAATAAGATTAATTTACAAGATACTGAAAGTTAAAACATGTTCAAGTCTTATTTTCACAGTTGTCATTTTGCAACTGTTATTAAACTTTTAAGGTACTTATTGTAACTAGGAACATAATTTTTTGCCTATAAAATAAGTTACGATAGAAGTTTTTTGTTTTAAAAAGTCTTTTATATCACATATTATCAATTGTATCAATAATAATTTTCAAGAAGAGTTCTTGTAAAATAAGTCATTGAATAAGTTTGATTTATTTAAGAAGTTTCCTAAAATGATCTATTAAATCAGTTAAGTTAGTAACAATTTCCAAAAGACATCAAAAACATTAAAACTACTTGTAAATTTAGGGTAAATTGTCAATTATAATCGAATAAGTTTATCTGAGTTACTGTTATCTATAATCACTTATTATCATTAGTTAAACCAGTATATTTATTTATAAAGTATATCAAAAGGTCAAAATCAGAAAAAATGATCTTCATGTAAAATTACTCACTGAATAATTTTATTCTGTTTTAAAAAGTTTTTAAAATCAACTTCAATTCTCTGTTGAATCAGTTTGAATCAGTAACAATTCGTAAAAAGACTTTGTAACATTAAAACAATTCTAATACTTAAAGGTTTGTATGTATTCAAGGTATTCTATGTATAAAAACTCATCAATTAAGTCGGTTCTGTGTTAATAGTCCTCTAAATTACTCATTATCATTAGTCAAGTGAGTATAATCTTTATAAAACAAATCAATTATCTGTTGAATCTGTACAAGTCAGTAATATTTTGTAAAAACTCTTCATAACATTAAAACAATTTTAATATTTTAGTATTCAAGGTACTATATGTATAAAATAACCAATTGATTAAGTTTGTTCTTTGTTAATAGTCCTGTATATCACTCATTATCATTAGTCGAGTGAGTAAAAACTTTATAAAACAAATCAAAAACTTGAAAATCATTCTACATTGGATTCAAGTGATAATAAAACTATAAAAATTCACCACATTGTGAAAATTAATCAATCCTTATTGATATTGAAACACTTATTACTTGATCAACAAGCAACCACCAGAAGGATTTTCATTACCAAAGATTTCCAATAGAATATTCTCCACTATATTACAAACTTTTGACTTGATATTAGTTCATTTGAAGGATGGTCAAGTAAACTAATGGCAACTGGCATGCAGCGAACGAATACGCAAAGGAAAAGAAATGCAGTGCATAACTAACTGTAAAATGGCGTTCTTGCAATGCCATGCATTCGCATTTGCGCGAGTTTGTAGAGCGACTTGCCGTACGCCACACAAAGCTGCTCCACATATTTCTTTGCTTGTTTGTTGGCTCGGCATGGCCTAACTGTTGATTTATTTATTATTGGCGCTCCGTTTTGCTTGCTGCCGGCTGTCTGTCTGCGTGCGGAATCAATTGCATGCTGGCATATTCTCGACGAGTTCTTATTGGGCAAAAAGGCCGCAATTCCGCTGAACTTATGCGATGCGATTGCATCGATGCACATTAACAATGATTTCGCTAAAGCGTCTCTGAACCCTCCTACTCCTCCAACTCGACCGCATAATTTCACGACGCTATAAAGGGCATCAAATGCAATGGCGGGAAATAAAGATTCGTTAGATTGCAGCCAAGCAGCAATGCTTAAGTAATACTTATGTACAACATAACGATTTTCAATTGCTCGCGAATGCCAGAATGCAGCATGGTAGTAAAATTAATAACGACTGCAGCAAGTAATTTCAGTCAATCAAGACTTGCGAATTAAATTTTTATTTAGCAAGACGGCAAAATGGCTGAAGATGTGGCTTATTTTATGCGAGAGGCTCGAATGTAAATGTTTACACATTGGGTAAATAAATAGCGATCATTGACAACGTGTGAAAGATGTCAAATTTGCGCGCTAATTTCGTCTATGATCTAACGAGTTGCTGCAAAACCAAAACGATGATGATTAGTTTTGCACATGTTACGTTTGCTCATTACTAGGCCTTCGAAATTAACATCCATCTCTTTTTCTAGGCCGGCCATAAAGTATTTCGCCATGGCAATTAATTCGAGTAAACAATTTGCATGAAGGCGAACGCGCGGATGGAGAACGTGCAAAAACAATTGGCAAATAATGATGAGACAACTCTCCAAACCGGCGGCAAATGCTAATGAAACGGAATGGCATAGAAAATGCCGAAAATTTGCGACACTTCCGCTGATTCTTCTTTGGCGTCCCAAATTGGGGTATTGTTGTACGATGACGAAATTCAATTTTCCATCCAGCATTGAATTCTTGGCCGAAGAATGCCGATACGTTTGTGGTTGGCAACAAGAAGAACTTCACCAGAAACACCCATGCGAAGCCGGATGAATCAAGTGAATGGAATGTTGGTCGCTCTTCTGGCCGATAAAATAACGTGTCCTTATCGTGGTATACGGTCTGGTACCAACTCAAATTCTTCGGTATGAAGCATAGGTTCGAAAGAGATAGAGATGAGTGAATAAAGCAGTAAGCGAATGGAAAGTGGTTGGAGATTGGTGCGTTGTAGAAAATTTGAATTAAATTGATTCGAGTACTGAAGGCCGGGAACACTATTGCCGGAAACACGCAGGTTTGAATACGTTTGCCATTCACCATTTTCAAATTCACTTTCATGGCTGCTCTGACTTTAAATGCGATTTTAAATGTTTTTGTTGATATTTAATGTAAAATTTCAACATTATACTGCCTGAATATGATCCAAATGATGCGAGAATTGAGACAAAATATGCCATCTAATTTAGAAAACATGTCTATTTCATTACATTGCCAAAAAATGGTATTAAAAGTTAATTGTACTAATTATCATCTGTTGAGTTTGTAACACTCTTCATGAAAGACATTAAAAACTTTAAAACAACTTTACTAGCTCAGAATTATTTGTGTTCCATGGTTCGAATAAGATTGTCATGTGTTAACTCTATTAAATGACTTATTATCATTAGTTGAGTCAATACAATAATTATAATAGACATCAAAAACTTTTAAACAACTGTACCAGTTTAGAATATCTGGGTTCAAGATTCTTATTTAGCCTATTAAAACAATATATGTAAAACAATGGTTCAAGTAAGTTTATCCTATGTTAATCAAATCTTATTATCATTAATTGAGTCAGTACAATCTTTATACAGGGAATAGAAAGCTCAAAAACCATATCATCTCTTTGCCATTTTCCATTTTGAAATGATTTTTCATGGCTGATCAGATTTTAAATGCAATTTTAAACAACTCTAATGAGACATACAATTTTAGCAGTGAACTGGCTAAATTTGTTTGAAATGAGTTGAGAATTGAAATAAAATAAGAAATCTGATTTCCAAACCACTGCAAGTCTTGTATAACAGTACAAAAAATGATTTTAAATGTCAAACTAACAATAACTAAGTTTTAACTACTAATTATCATTTGTAGAATTTGTAACACTCATCTTGAAAAACATTCAAAACTTTTAAATAATTTTACCAGTTCAGAATTGTCCGTGTCCCATGGTTCAAATAAGTTTGTCATGTGTTAAACCTATTAAATGACTTTTTATCATTGGTCGAGTAAAATCTTCATAACGATATCAAAAAATTTCTACCAATTTAGAGTTATCTGTGCAAAAGATAGCCAATGTATGAAAATAATGGCTTGATAAGTTTGTAAAGTGTACAAAGGTCTGAAGTCTTTTAATGAACTACCAAGTGATATTAAATATTGTAGCTCTATTAGAAATTTTAAGAAAAAATGTAAACATTATATTAAAAATAATGTTAGTATCTAAGTATCTATCTATCTTGTAAACGCTTTAATAGTTATTTAACTAAATAAACAATATATTATATATTATGTGCTAATAGTTATCGAAAACTAAGAAATCAACCTATACATTTGACATTCAACATTTTTAAATAAACTTTTATGGCATTTCAGATTTCAAATGGAATTTTAAACATTTCTGATGGCATTTAAAATTTTAGCAATAACAGTCAAATAAGGTGACAATAAAAGCAAAATTTACCACCAAAATTTTAAACTGTCGAGTGTTTATTTACATTGCCAAAACGCTCGCGTACTGCGTGCAAAAAAAGTTTTAAATGTTAAACTAACCGTTAACAACTAGCAATCTGCTTCCAGCAGCTCGTGTTTGCAATATTCGTCGGTTTTCCCCGACATAATATTTCAAATAACATTAATGAACAGGCGCACGCATGCATGCATTCGCCACGACGAGTTTCGCATAAATAAACAAATAAAATGAAAATATCTAGAGCACACTTTGTGATATTTTTAATAATGGCAGTTCCGTTAAAAGACCTTGCTGCTGCACTTTTCCGCGAAATGCGCGCACACGACGATGTCGAGTCGGCTGGCAATTTCTCAAACATTGGCGCAAAGTTTGATGATGATGCGCGCGAATAAAGTCCGGTTCGGTTCTGGACGCGAACTGGATTCGATCCGAGGCGACAGACGACGGACATTTTTGACGAACATCGGCGCTGAAACCAACGCCATCACCAACGGACGATAAAGTCGATCACGACGACGAGTGTGTTGTCAACAAACATTGGAATCGTTGGAATTCACTTAGCTATTCGACATACTTTCCGCGCAAGTAGGAGCAGCAGCCGCGGTGGCCGTCGTCGACGACGGCGTCATCTTCGTCGTCGTCGTCGTCGTCACCAGCAGTCAAGTCAAGTTGGGTCGCGTTGAGCGAACGAATGAACGACGAGGCTCAATGTCAATTTAGTTACCGTTAGCTGCTAGGCTTCAAAGTGCCATTGCTATTGTCGAGAGAATAAATGAGGAGCAGGAGGCATTACGCATGCAGGGCGAGCCACGAAAGACGAATATTTGTTTTCCAGTTCAAGTTGTTCGATTTGGAACTTCAAGTTGTTCGCGATGAAAATCTATAATGCGATGGATGGAGAGAAGTATCCAGAAGTATGCTTGGTTTGTGGAATGGATGTTTGATGTAAAAGTTGGTATAAAGTTGGCGAAATTGGAGGGATGCATATTTAATGACCTATTTTGTGGGGGATGTGAGAAGATCAACTTATAAAGTCATTGGTAACAATTGATGACGTTTTGGAGTTTAATTCAAGTTTCAATTCTGATTTGAATTGGAGTTTAGAGTTCAATCAATTCAGTTATACATAGATGAGCTAATACAAAGAACGCAAAATGTTCCATTCAAAATGTATCTAGAAATTTCATATTAAGGTGATTATCCTTGATCACTTAAGTTGGGCTTTTCAAAGTTGAACATCACAAAAAGCTGTGTAATCCAAAGGATTATTAAGTAAGAAAATGTACTTTATCTCAGTGAAACAATGATATTAAAAATTAGTAAACTGATCAACACTTTTCTAACCAAATGTATCCAAACGTAAGAGGATATTGGATACCTTAAAGAACGAGATGACGAAGATTATAAATTATGTTCAAAATATCATTATAGATTAATGTAGGAATTTTCCAATCTAACATCGTTCTAATTATCTAATCAGTCATATAATACTTTCATATGTTGAAAACTTTAATCCTGAACTTTTGAAAATGTCTTTTGAAAAAGTTGAACACATTTCCTCATAGAAAGAAATATTAAATTTATAGGGACGACATTATTTCATTTCCTCTTGATATTTTTCTCAAGGAAGAGTTGGATTGAATGCAATCATATAATTATAAATTTCTATAATCGAGAGACTTTTGAAACCATACACAATGCCTGGTCTAAAATATCACCATAAGTCAAAAAAGATGGAAGTTTATAATCCTAGACTTCTAAGAATTTCTTTAAAGTTGAGTAATTAAATTTATAAATTTGCTCATTAAAAGAGATGATAAATTGATAGGGTTGATACATTTTTTTATATATCTTCATCAAGGAAAAGAATTAAATTTAATTGAACCATACTAAAATTCCAGTTTCAACAATTGAAAAATTTTTGAAAGTATCTAAATTTTTGATCTGACAGTGGAGGTTTTAATTATAGTTCTATGACAATGCTTTAAAGTTGAAAAATTCAATTTTCGGATTTCCTCCTAGAAAGAAATGATAAATTGATAGGATTTACACTATTTTTTATATATCTTCCTCAATAAATAGGTTTGAATTTAATTGAAATATAAAATTACTAGTTTCAACAATTGAAAAACTTTTGTAGTATCTACATTTTTGATCCAACAATGAAAAATGGGTGAGTAACACGCACAATAATTTTCCTTGTCTAAAATATCACCATAAGTCAAACAAGTGGAAAAAAGGTGGAGGTTTTAATCGTAGACTTATAAAAATCCTTCAAAGTTGAACAGTTCAATTTCCGAATATTAAATTGAATGAAGGTCCATATCTTTTCTCCCTCTAAATTTTCCCCAAGGAAAATAGTTGTATTGAATTAAACTTTTTTAAGTTACCAGTTTCTAGAATGGAGAAATTTTCGAAGATATCAAAAATTTGATCTAACAATGAGAAAGATCTGAGTATAATTACTAACACAATGTTTATGAAAATTTGAAGATCTGTGGTTGGGACTGACAAAAATATCTTTAAAAAATAATTTTAATAATCTTCTCCTTGAGATTAGAGAATCGCTTCAAGAACCTAATTTTGAAACACTCAAAAATGAAAACAGATATGTTTTCCAAAAGCAATTGAAATGTTAGGTGAAAGAGCAGTCTCAAACCTTTGTTGACATTACAAGAAAGTGTCTTTTTAAGGAAAAACCTAACTTTTCAATTAACGATTTCACACTTAGTTGTCAATGAATCAACAATTATTTTCGAATAGGAAATTCCCTTATTGAACATTCTTCGCATATTGTTAGTGAAATTAGAGTTCAATGAATTTGCTTATTGCTACTAACAATAAGTACCACAACAAAAAATCTTAAAGGCTTTATAAAAGAATTCCTATAACTACTAGAAAAACAAATAGAGGACAATTACACTTACTCGAAAGATGCAAAAAACACATGTCAAGATGAAACTTTATCTGCATCAGAGAAGTGCAATTGTTTGTTTTGCGCGAGAATCAAAAACTGTGACAGCCTTGCCGGCTTCCGAGAGCTGCGCAGCCTTCTCAAGGCGCTTTTTTCTAATCGAATTACCCAACGTACGCATTAAAAAGTCGTTTCATGGTAATGCAACGCGTACCAGCAGCCAGTGGATTAAAATAGCATGCAAGAAACGAATGAACAGCAGAAAAACACATCATCGCGCAATTATACTCTTTATACAGTGTCTGAAATGGGCATTCCATTCACGTGCACAAATTGTTCGCTTCAACGTTTACCTACGATTTCGGTGTCGATTCCGCGTTCGTTTTACTCAATCGGCTGCACATGATGAGTCGGTAGACTTAATTATTCCACTTAAAATAAATACACTCGAGATATATTTAGACGGCGCGCTGCTAAATGCGTCGAGGATTTAGCAGACCTTAAACTATTTCCATATGAATGAACAGGAAAAAAATTCAAGGTATAAAATGAAGATTCTAATAGGAAGAGATGAAATGAAGTTGTCTTCGTTGGTTTGGAAAAATTGATCTTTAGTCGCAGCTTTTATCGTTGAAAAATTAGTAGAAATAAAGTTTTTTGGAACAATATTGTTGTAGGAAATATGGGACAGTTTATTTTGAGCCACCCTCGTATTTCGAAAGAAACACATGGCACGTGCTTTTAAGTTTTTTTCTTTTTACATCATTTGTAAATTTGTGGGTATATTTTTCAAGTCAAACAGGAAAAAAACGGATTTTACTAATGATCCATTTGTAGATTTTTAAATTTAACACCCCAAAATGTATTTGTGTCGTTCTTTTCTTTACAAAACTTGTGAAATAATACAACTATCACTTGATTAGCATCCTTGTTTTTATACATCTAATAAATTAAAGTATTTAAGGGTTTTGTAGCATGATAAACTTGTTGGGGAATCCCCGATTTAAGAACACCAAAACGAAAACTTCAAAAACCAGTTTTGACCTTGAAACTTCAGTAATTTGGTCCACAAATCCAATCAGAAT
Source organism: Aleochara sp. GC000083 (assembly GCA_030264555.1). Lineage (NCBI taxonomy): Eukaryota > Metazoa > Arthropoda > Insecta > Coleoptera > Staphylinidae > Aleochara > Aleochara sp. GC000083. The sequence goes on along the minus strand of JARJDZ010002405.1, from coordinate 4,662 downwards.
GAAGAAATCAATACACCATAAAGATTCAACTTGTTGTACTATCAAACTCATAAACTTAGAAGTAAATAGTGATGATATAACAATTACATTGAGTATTAAATTGTTGGCATCTATGAAAACATCACATCTACCAAGTTCACCTTGGTACATCTTCCATTGTTTGTTTATAGAATGCAACCAAAGTTCGCCTCACGGATTCTTTGGGTAAACATTCCAGAAATAACAGATTAGTAACCGATCACACAAGCAGTGCCATCGCACAGAAACGTGACGGCCAGCCAGCCGAGGAGGATTCCAGCAATTGAGAAGAATGTTGCCAGCCTCAGCACCAAGCAGTGAAGATGAAGAAGAACCACGAAGAAACCCACAGATACTCACCAAACAAACCAAACACACAACTGCAATCTTCCACTCTGGCTGGCTGGCTGACTCGCATCCAGCTCAGCAACACACTTCATTTCACAAAGCATGAGATTGCAGCGCAATGCAAGCCAGAGCAATCAAACCCGCTGAAGAAGCGAGCGCGATGATGACACGCTGGCGCTGGATGCATGCTTCAACAAGCCAAGTCAACAACACATTCGTGTTTGTTGTTCAGCGATGTTAAATGACGACAGTGCTGCACACAACACACATTGATGTAGCAACTTATAGCTTATAGCATCTTCGTGGATGTGTGTGGTGCATGTATGAGGCATCAGTCCAAGTTAACGTCCGGCTGACCGGGAATATTATTATAAAACGAGGCCAGCAAAGCAACAGGTTACATACGCGCATGCAATTCATGCGCCAGCAAGGCGCGCACGTCTGCATTTGCATTCCGAGGAAATTTGAAATTTGCGAGCGCACATTTCCACCTCGAATGTATTCATTGCATGTGGACATCGTCCAATTCTGTTTTCTTCATTTCATCTTTCAATTAGAGTCAACACAAAGTCATCCAAGTCAATAGATTGTTTTATATTGGATGAGAAAAAGTTTTCGCACTTGATTTTGTAAAGTTCCAATCTAGTGCGAACAAGCTCAGAAAGTGTAGTAATGAGATCTAGTGAGCCAATATAGCATGCAAACATGTGTTCAATGAGCCAATATTGATTTCTGTCAGTTTCATTCAATGCAAACTAAATGGAATTAAGTAAAGCGAATAAAAAGAAAATATTTGAAGAGTTCATGACATTTGACATTTTAGTTGTTCGTAATTGGTTTCTCCAGTTGGAATGGAATGAAATGAACTTTGGAGAATGGTTTCAAGTGACTTGTCACAAAAAGTAATTTCCAAACCAGAAGAGTTAAATTGAATTGAAAGTACCTGTCATAATTTTCAATTATCACATTCGGTTCTTTCTTTGGATTCTAAGGGAATTTTACATTTGATGATATTCAGTGAAATTCAAATGAAAATAAAAACAAGAAATATTTCACCAGACTATTCCATGAATTACACATATTTGAAAGAATGGAAAAACTTGATTTATAAATGCATCCCATAAGAAATCCTTTCCCACATAAATCAGCCAGTAGACGGTGTATAACAAAAATTTAATAAAACTCGCTTGGAAATATGCAATGAGACAAGAGTCATGAAACTTGGCAAACGCGAATAATATGCACGACCTAACTCAACGCAATATTTATGAAGCCTGAAGAACAACCTTCTCATGATATGTATTAGTCGAAACCAAATGAAGCGCAACATTATAAAAACCATCCAGTCCAATCTATGTAAGTAAAAACCAACTTCAAACTGTTACCCAAAAACCAGGATTTGGTATTTGAACTGGATGCTGCTGACGTCACTGGTATCATAAACAAAGGTTTAAATGGACTTGCGACAACACATCAAGGCAGATCAACAACGTCATTAAATACTAATAAATTTCTGCCACATTAGAACTAATCTTTGTTGGTTGGTTGGTTGGTTGGTTGGCTGGCTGGTTATGGGTGATATAACATGGATGATGGAGCTGCTGGGCGTGCATGTAAATGGCAAACTCTGTTGGAATAATTTGCAAGAAATGTAATGTTGTGTACGATGGATGCATCATGCATAGGCGAGTTCACAACAGTAGCGTGCACGCATGCACACAATACATGTGATTCGCGAATGCTGTTGGTTCACACAGATTTGCATGAACAGTTAGTTAGTTGCTGGGTGCTGCTGGTTGCAGCAGAAGAAGTAAATGTATTCGTATGTTAGGTGGATATTGCTATGGTTGTTATTGATTTATGTTGTTGCAATATCAGTTTTAGAATGGAATTGATGTCTACAAATTCTGAAAGTAATAATCTCCTATTCTGAAACTGATAATCTTCTATTCTGAGACTGATAATCTTCTATTTTGAAACTACTAGTCCCCGATTCTGAAACCGATAGTTTCCTATTTTGAGACTGAAAGTCTCCTAATCTCAGACATATAATCTCAAAATTGCCTTTTGGGGGAGGTTCGAAAACCAATTGAAAGCTTAGAATGCAATTACAGGTATTTAGGAAGACTTAAGAGAATCAATTATTGTTTGAAAACTGCATATTTCCTAATGATACTGTTTATGTTCCATGAGTAAAATGTTCATTAAGATACATTTATCTGAAATTATCCGAGGATTCAAGGCATTTTGCGTTCAATTTGTTAATATTTTGTTACTAATTAGTCTGTAACCAATGTCATGTAAGACAATCTTGAATTTCTTGATAGAAGGAAACGTTAAACAAAAAAAAAACTAAATTTAGATCTGGATATCAAACTGGTTTGAACGTTCTGTGATATTTTTGGAACTTCTATGTACTCCCGGATGTTTTTGAATACTCCCGGATATTCTGATACAATTCCGGATATTCTAGAAGAGTTGCGGATGTTCTAGAATGATCCTGAATGTTGTAAACAATTCCAGATTTCAGAATGTATCTCTAATTTCAAAAATATACATGGAATTCTGTTTTTTTTTATTCCAAATATCTAAATATTTGTTCTGAGATTTTCATAATTCAAGATAATTCAGAGAAATTGATGTTTCAGAATACAATTAATACAAATTTCCAATTACAATATTTGAAGATTGGGGATTTCTGCCCAAGGATCTTAAAATAAAAAATCTGACCTGTTTTTTTTTCTGAATCAATCCCGGATATTCTAAGACAATTCCGGATATTCTATAAAAGTTGCGAATGTTCTAGAATGATCCTGGATATGGTAAACAATTACAGATTTCAGAGTGTATTTCGAATTTCATAATTATACTTGAAATTCCGTTTTTTATTTCAAAATATCTAAATAATTGCACTGAGACTTTCATAATTCAAGATAACTCAGAGAAATTGACGTTACAGGGAACAATTAATACAAATTTCCAATTAAAATATTTAAAGATTGAGGATTTCTGAGTAAGTCTTAAAATAAAAAATCCTGTTGTTTCCTGATCAAATTGATAAATCAAAAAATGGCAAAAAATGTATGAATTTCAAATACAAATTCGTAAAAAGAATTGAACTTGAACTCTTGAACACAAAAATAATTTGAAAATATTGACATTAGATTCAACCTTATCTCATAACTATAATTATTAGAGACATCTCAAATTATTATTAACTTTGAAATGACTCAAATTCAGACACAACAATATATTGCAAAGATAAGATATTTGATAATATTATTGTTTGTCACAAATATTAACGTCAGATTTTTCCATTTTTTATCATAACGTCGCTAAAAATTAAATCAACAAATACACGAACTTGAAATAATTATTTAATTAGCATTCACATTATAAATATCTGCCTCTAAAGGACGTTGAACCAATATTGACAACAGTTCCAATTGAAAATCTAAGAAATAGTTGACGAACAGGTTCTATAACTTGAAATTTAAATATTTTGTAACATTCATATAAATTCCATGAAGTCAACTCCATATGAGTCTTTTATATATAAAAAAACGTGGATAACTTGAATATTCTATTTGCATTATGTGACTAAAATTGTGGTATAAATATGAAACAATGAGCATTACTAATTGACTGAATCGAATACAAAGAGTAACTGAATTAATTACTCATGTTGATATTGCATAAATCATCTTTTTCGCAATGATATGCATATGACGTTTTTTATTTTAAAAATCATTGTTGTTTGCAAATTGATGATTGATGATTGATGAGTACAATTGTTATCAATAAGTTGCTGACAATAGAAATTAATTTAATAAACAGATGAACATAACGAACATAAGTGACAAATGCAAATATTCAGCTCAATTAAAATTGCAATCTGTTCAATAACGAACTGCCTGGATTTGATTCGACTGAACGTTTCTTAGACCGTTCGTTGTTTTCACGCCGAATGCACATTACTACGCTGCTAATGTGACTCATTAACTGCTTCAATTGTTGCTGATTGTTTTGTGCCATTAAAAGCATCCAATATGGCTGCAAAATGCCCAATTGAAATATTTATATATACAGGCTGTCTCAGCTATCGTGTCCACCCCCTTTATCTCCTTCATTTTTCAGAATTTCTTCATGAAATTTGGCATACTTATAGATATTAATCTCTAGTTTCATAATATTCCCTCAGAAAAACAAAATAATGTCACACAAAAAAGATACGGACCAAAGTTATGTTTTTTAAATGGAACACCCCATATTTTTTTACTCCATTCGAAAGAGGAT
>JARJDZ010002404.1:0-31190 GCA_030264555.1 Aleochara sp. GC000083 | reverse complement strand
GGGTCGAATATAATAGAAAGAATAAATAACAGCTGCGTTACTTCACATAATGTATTCCTATAGGAAATGTTTTTTCATATATCTCAAGAACTATTTGACCGATTTTGATGATTAAAAAGCATTTTAAAGGGCATGATTTAAGCTTTCACTTAAACAGTCTGTTTTTGCGAGATAATTATAAAAAAAATTGTATTTCCTATAAACACCCCTGTGGACGTTTTCACTTCTATCGTGTGATGTTAAGCACACACCGTGTATTTTCTTTTTACTTTCTGAGTTTATGTTGGAAAAGATATAGATATATGCACTAATCTAATGTAAAATTTTGAATTCCTTGTGTTAACACATTTTATAATTAGCTTTTCATAAAATGTTGAAATTTACTAGACTGATTTGAATTTGAACTCTTCTGAATTTTATTAGATGTATTCTCAATTATGTTTTATAATCTGAAATACATTTAATCGTTTCTGATATGATTTTTAATTTATAATTACTAAATCTGATTTTATAATTGGCTGTTCAAAAGATTACTAAAATGTTGAAATATACAAAAAAAAGTGAGCTGAGGCTATCATCATAAATCTAAAATATTCTGGAAATTCATTTGAGTGAATAGAAAATTAACCCATATACCACTTATTTTTTTAATTATATAAATTGGTTATTAAAAAGTGTCTCATATTTAGTAAAAGATGTAGTATTTTTTCAAAATCACATAAACTATCAAAAGTAAATTGAAATTATTCAGGTAAGAAAATTACAGAATCAAATTTATAAAATAAGCGATATATATAACTGCATTATTAATGTTAGTACTGTTATGTTTTGTAGATATATACATTTTACTTATCCAAAAACTTAATTATTGTTTAAAAAACGTGGCACTAATCTGATTTTCGATAAATTTTTCTGAATTTCATTTGATGTATTTTCAATTTTGTTGACTGATCTGAAATATATTTAATGATGACTGATATTAAACTTATACTTGCTCAACTATATTTTCCAAATCTTTATTACAATTGTTACTAACTGAATTGCATATAACAAATTTGAATTACAGTTTACTCTTCTGAATTGTACTACACACTTTGTGGATTATTATAGGAAAAGACGGAAAAAATTGAAAAGATCGTATCGATCAGCATTTTCAATTTTTAATCATCATTAATTTGCTTTTTATTAGTTTTGTATCCATATTGTTGTAACGAAAGATTTGATTTGTGTGAATTTCTTCTTAACTCTTAAATATAATATTATGTATTACTTTTGCCAATTTCTTTAAATCCTACATAGTGGTTTGAAACTTTTTTAGCCTTTAATTCATTATTTTCGTAATTGTGAATAGAAATTTGTCTTTCCATATTTGTTTGTTTATATGTTTGTCTGGGTTTCCTTATTCCTATATTTTAATTTCGGGCTGTTTATGCAATATAAATTGCAATACAATTTTTATAATTAATTTCATATAGATTTTTATAAAATAGTCTTTTGTTTACTACAATTTAAAATTTTGTTTATTGCTTTATCTATTTGTTATATTTAGCGTTATATTATATCACTTCATAGTTTTGTCTAAAATCTGTAGGTGTTTTTTCTTATGTTATTGTTTTAGATAAAATTTTAGAATCAACAACAAGAAAATATCAAATAAAGAAATATAAGAAAAATACCCTTGTTTTAAGATTACAATCCAAAACCCTTCTTGAAAATACATGAACAAATATAATTAAACTTAATTAGAAATTATCGAAGAAATAAACCACATTAAACGAAATTATATAAATCAATCATTATATAATTTATGAATGCATTGATTCATTAGCGACTTGTGTGAAGTCTGCTAGAATCACTTGGATCTCGAATCATCATGAATCTTGAATGGCTTGCGCAGGTCAGTATCGGACGCATCTGGAATTGATTGAAGCGTACTCTTGGTGCTCGTGGCGTTCGTGTGCTGTATGTGGATATATCTCTGATTGCGATCCCATTTCAACGCGTATAATAAATACATAATGAATGGCAATTACGGATTGCAAATGATGGCCAGCGGGTGGTACGAACCGACCGCGGACAGCAGCGCGTGTATTCACTTCCACGCTGAATGTCTTCAGCATCGTGGAGTGTGTGGCTGCGATAATTTCTTCTTGCATCCACTGCCTTCTTTGACTCGCTTGCCAAGTCTTGTATTTTTTATGCCCTGCGTGGAGTGGACGATTGCAACCGTGCGATGCGAGTCAGGTAGCCAGCAGCCACTTGAATGCCGTCGAAATTACAATCATTATCCAAATCAAGAGCACTGATACGATGTTTTCATTTGTACGCGACGTGTTTTAATATCCAATTATCATTGTCAAGTGCTGGTGTAAAGTTTACATTCTTGCTATATATTTTTGTGCGATTTTATGTGATATTTGAATTATAAAATTGATTTTATACGGACAAATTTTTGGTTTTATGGTATATGACTGTAGACATCTTAATAAACGAATGATATGATGCGGCCTACAATTAATCATATTTTTCAAATAATTTTTATAAATTTATATTCGCGAAATATTATATCTATATAAGCTTTCTAAAGTTTTAACATTTTCTTTAATGTATTGTAATTTGTCAGCAAATAATAAACACTTAACTTTTTTTTATCAGATTTATTAATTTGGCGTATGTTCATCACTATCACTCGAAGTTTACGAAAAACGGATTTTTTTTAAGACGATGTCTTACCAAGAAAAATTCTTGAACTTGGATTGTCTGTTTTATTATTATCTTACTCTCGTGTCTTTTTCGATTCTTTTCAAAACTTTTCGAAAGAAAAATCCCTCAAAGCTGATGAGCAAGTTTTTTCCAACCAAACTGACAATATTTTATAGAATGAATTATAAACTTCATCTTGCTTTAGTTATTTAGCTACTAAAAATAGGTGAATAAAGTTATTAATAGTTATGGTAATGAAACTCTAGTTACACCAATTTCAATGTAATTCAGAAAGTTTAAAATGCAATACAGATTGGCAAACTGTAATTAAGCGAGCAGCAAATGTATTTCAGATGTGTAATGTGTTTATAACAATTGTAATTCAGTTTTGTAAATATAATTGGCATACGCTTAAATTAAATCCAGGAAAGTTTAAATGCAAATCAGCTGTTACCTTTTTTTAATAATAATTCAGTTTTTGAATGTAAATTACATCAGAATATTGACATTATTATATTAATGCATCAGTAATTATCACTCTGTTTATAAATACTTCTTAAATCAAATTATTCAATGGAATCTAAGTTTAATGTAATGTTAACAGAATTTCAAAATTGCTGAATTATATTTCATGAATCGTTTATACATTTATAATATTCTGAATTAAAAGTGATGTTTTCTGTATTAGAATTTGAAATTAATTTTGTAGTTTTTCAATATCTTTTAAAAATTTGAATTGAATATCGTTCATTCTGAAATTTAATTGATTTTTGACGTACAACTAATAATTCTAATCTAAGTTAATCTAACCAATCATTCTAATTTTACTCACATTCTGAGATACCTAATAATTGTAAAATAAAGTATTCTCAGATTATCATCAATTCATCAAGCATTCTTTTCTAGTCTAATATATAAATCTTCAACATATTTTTGGTTTTCTTAAACGATATTTCCATATTGTGTTTTGCAATTAAAAATTTCATCAATATACGGACTTGTAATTTTGGGTTACTGTCCTATTCACTCATATGAATCTCCAGAATATTTTGAGTTTATGTTGTCAGTTTTTTTTATTATTTTCAATGTCTTAAAATGCTTTTAAAGCTTTCAACAACTTTTTGTAGACAACACCATTACTGGTTTTGATGCCTATGATCATCTTCTTTAATTATAGCAATCTCATAATCAGTGTTGAAAATTAATCCTTTCCTATTGATTTGTTTATAATTAGAATAACTAATAAAACAAAGAATTTAATACAAATAATTTTAACCGTTTTCACCAAAAAAATCAAAATGTCATAATTGCCTAATGAAGATAAGTTAACCCATATATGTCCCTTTAGAAACCTATTTCCATTAATTATCGCTGAACTTCCATTACTTTAATTTATTACTTCAACAATACTAACGATGAAGCAAAAAAACTAACCTAGAAACGGCACCCAAACAAAGTCGATTTGTAGGCAGAATGCGAGATGACTTGATTGTCGACTCGATCAACAAGTTAACCATTCCATTGTCTTAGATGCTTGTGTCCTTCTTCCTCCCATTGCGTCCACCTTCGATTTTTCCCCAAATGAAACGAATTCGTGCATAATGAAAGTCACAACGCACCCGTTTCGCCCATTTCGCAAGCACCAACGACAATAAATCATCTCAACAAGGATACGAGCCTCCTCGCAGCGTGAGCCGTCCGAGACAGAAACGCCATTGCCGAAGTAAGACAACAGCCGAAGAATTAGACACAACGCCTAAAAACTAGACCACGAAACAATCCATCGATTTCAAGTCGCAGGCGAATTGCGTCGAAACGAAATAGAATCACATCTCTCGCTAATTGCTCGTTGCAACAAGCAACCTTACTCACTCGTCTGGTAGACATATCACAGATTAGTGGAGGCAGTGTTCACGGATCCAAGGACTCTGGGCGAGCGTCCATCCAAGGTGTATCTTAATTTATGCCCGGAATGTCGATTAACTTATATTAAATAATAGACGAGTTCTAATCGCTGTTGTTCTTCGTGCGTGCGTGTCCGGCTGGCTCGATGCGAGATGGTCTCTGGTCTCTGATATTGTGATGCCATGCCAAGTCCTCCGACCCGAAGACCACCTTGTTGCCATCCTGGTGCGTTCATTAATTATTTCGTTCGCTGCGTTTTCAACAGCGAGCGACGAGATGCGATTAGAAATCTAAGTCGTTCGATTGGATGTAATCGAGTGACCTCGCACGAATTCTTGCAAATCGTTTCGTACATTTATTGGAGACAATTTATTTTATTGAAATCTCCTTATTTTCAATTTCATACTTTCTGATTTAAAACTATTCATATTAAATGATATTTTGGATTCTTTGAGATTTTTGAAATTTTTGTAATTTATTAAATATCATTCCGTTTACAAATATGTTGATTTGTTGGAATTTTTGTAAAAAACTATTTATTGATCTATTGATAGATTATTATAATAACATGCTAATGGAATTTCAAGTGATAAAGTTGTTAAAAACATTCTGGGGATTTATATATGCACTAGTAGAAAAAGAAGCAAAATTATATATTCGAAAATCGAGTGAACTCGTACGAATTCTTGCAAATCGTTTCATACATTTATTGGAGAGAATTTATTTTATTGAAATCTCTTTATTTTCAATTTCATACTTTCTGATTTAAAGCTATTCAAATTGAAAGAAATTTTGGATTCTTTGAGATTTTTGAAATTTTTGTAATTTATTAAATATCATTCCGTTTACAAATATGTTGATTTTTTAGAATTTTTGTTACAAACTATAATAAAGATCTATTGGAAGATTATTATAATAAATCTTTCTAATTATAATAATGGAATTTCGATTGACAATGGTATTAAAAAATCATTCTGGAGATTTATGTATGCAATATTAGAAAAAGAAGCAAACTTTTATATTCGAAAATATTACCGAATTTTATAATTTACTTTGTGCGAAAAATTATTGTCTGGAAAAAATTGGTGACATTCTTTAGAACTATTTCCGTATTTATTTACTACTTCATAAAAATGTCCAATCCCATATTTCCGTTTGGAATTCTTTCCGCCAAAAAGAACATAAATCTATTCCATTTTTTAAATGTTTATCTTTATTACGTTTTCTTTAACATATTTCTGGTTAAACAATACGAATCGTTTAATGGCTAGTTTTTTTACATCGTATATTCAAAATTTAAAACCAGAAAGGAAAATTGTGAAATTCAGAAATACTAAAAAGAACTCTTTGAAATTTAGGCTGATTTGTATTTTTAATTAATCTTTCAGGAAAATCTGTATTAGAAACGAATATCAAATAATCGAATAATCGATATTTGATATATAAAATATTTAAAACAAGCAAAATTCTAAAAAACCTTTCCAACTTAGCTAGAATTATTACCGTTCATTAAAAATAATTTTTAATTAAAAAAATGCTTGTAAGTTTTTTCTGTAGAAAATTTCTGAATATAAAAATGTTGTTCTGTTCAATATATTTTTTTAGAATTCTTTCCTCCAAAATGAAAATAAAGTCAAACTCGAAACTTTACTACACTGTTATATTATTTATCTATTTAGTCGTAGCTTTCTGCTTCAACAGGCAAATTGAAACTTTAAAAACCAAAAAGAAGTGGACAATGTAACTTTGAAAAACTAAAACGTATTAAAAGTTTGGCTACTTACTTCATTTTTCTACAAAATATTGGTTAGTAAAAAATACTGAAAATAATTTGGTATTTAGCATTTGAAATATTTAAAACCAATTAATCTTTCCAAAACTGCCAAAATTGCAATCTTAGTCTTAGTTTTAGTTGTTCTTAAAAAAACTAATTAACGGTAAAAATTAAATATTAAAAAAAACATATTAGCAATGTTAAAAACTATTTTTATATTAAACTTCTTAATCTAAGTTTCTTATTCACTCCTATATTTATTTGTAGAATTTATTCCTCCAAAAAGAAAGTAATTTTTTCTAATTTTTTAAACTTCGACATATTAACTTACACTGCGAAATCTTGTGCACTTTTTATTTATAATTCTAGTTAATAGACCGAATTTTTTTTAGGTTTAAAGACCAAAGACTAAAGAACAGTAAAACTCTAGAAAGTTGAACTATTGTAATTTGAATGATATGTTTCTCTGCAAAAAATACATAAAATATTTTGATATTTAAAATATTTGAAAAGATCCAAATTCCAATCAATCTAATGATTTCAATATATTTTTGAATTAGAGAATAATGAACTTTGAAGGACAAAACGAATACTTATTGTAAGTTGTAAGTTTCTGAAAATACTGCATCACTAAAGAGTAAAATAATAAAGTATGTGCATTCTGTAATAAAGGAACCAAAATAGAGGTCTTCATTTTTAGTTGTAACTGTCTCAGGAAACTATTAAACGGTATTTTACGACACCTCCTTCGTCGATAAACTTGATGTCAGAAGTGACCACAACAAAAAACCACTTATCTGATCTAATCGTTACCAAAATTAATTTGTTGCAGCATCGTAGGAGGGCTCGCATCGCCAAGAATTCCGTCTTTTGTACCCGCGTCCAACAAGAGGCAGATGCGAAGTTTGCGGGTGGCGCTAACGGGCAGTTATTATCTTCAGCCGGTTGATCGTTCCATCAGGAGGCTCGTGCCCTTTACATCCTCACCGAGGGAACAGTTAATTTTCACAATTTTGAATAATATTTACGGCACCCAGCCGACACGAAAACGTGCCGAGGTGCGATACCATTCTATATAATTAACCAAATTACCAAAACAACGAATGTTTACCACGTGTTCACGACTCCCTTTTTGTACTTCTGAAGTGTGCGTAAACAAGACCGACCGAAAATCACCATCATTTTCGTTTTTTTCCACCGAACTTACAGCAATTATCACACACCTCGACCCTTTGAAAAGCATCATTTATTATATTAGTTTTGAGCCAGCTTTACATCTCTATCCATTATTACACCGTTTCATATTTCAGAGAATTCTTCATTATAACCCGTTTATTATATGATGTTATTAATTAAAGCGTACGTTGGATGGAAAATGGGGTTTTTCTTGGCTGGTGCCGTTCGTCATGCTATGCCATGGCGATTATTAATTAACTTTTATTGTTGTTCCCGTAATAATGCAATAAAAATCAAAAGGTTATTTCGAGCGCGTCGCGAAATTAAAGCGCAATAAAATTGCAGGCGTGAATGCGCACATGAAGTACGAGCGCATCGCGCCGAAGAAGTGAGGAATTCGCGTTGATGAATTCACCTTTTTGTGGCCGAAGAAATTTCGGCAGATAGCGCGTGCTGATCCTGTGCGGTCAAAGGTCGTGACACTTTTTCGTTGCGCATTTTTCTTGTGCTGGCATAAAATGGCATCGTTCTTCATTTTATTTGGCTGTTAAAGTGCAGCAAGTTGAAATTTACGCTGAAAATCGACGATTCTGAGTAAAATTCGGTCAATTGATTTATTGTTATTGATTTATAAAAGGTTTCACATTGCACATGTTTTGATGTTGCAGCATGGAATAAAAAAGAAATTGATTTCGGGCTTGGAATTTTGCATCGAGAAAGAAAGGTCAAGACAAGTTTTCTTATTTCGCACAATGCATTATTCTTTCTTATCAATGACTTCTTTGTTTTGTCGTTTAAACAAGTTATTGCATTCTTTACGATCATATTAAAGATATAGTTAGAAAAACATGAAATAATATTGAAATTATACCAATAAATCAAGAATTCCTAATATTTCAATTGAGGAATATGCACACACCAAAATTATATCAACAAATCAAAATTCACAAAAAAGACAATCAATTCAATGGTTTTATAGTTTTTTTAAAATTAGTTTTATAAAATGTAAACCAATCACAATCAAAAATAATATTGTATTAAATTAATAAATTTGAGAAAATAAATATGACAAAAAATTACTCTTATTTCTTTAGGTATTACAAAATTTCAATGAAATACCAAATTGCATACATAACGTAAAACAACAAGTAGAAAACAAAAACACAATCAAAAAAGTTTCCTCACAAATCAAAAATTAATTAAACAACAATTTTTTTAGGAAATTCAACGAAAATTCTATATTATGGAAGATCATCAATTTGAAGACTCTTAGCAAACATACATAGAACAAAATTATATTTTATACAACAAATTGTTTGAACTTTGCTTAAAATTATGGGAAAGATATGTAAACGATATTTTGATAATTTGTAATGGTTCTATAGGTCTATTTAATAATTTTATTAATTTCAAAGAATTAAAATTCACAATTGATTAAGAAGAAAATAACCAAATTAAATTACCAGATGTAAACATAAAAAAATAGAAATAATTGCAAATATGATAATTAAATTAATTTTTATTGTAATCCTTAATCTATTACTAAAATTTTCTTACAATTAAAATATGTACAAAAATACCATTTTTTAAATTAAATTTATAGTTTTTCCAATTTCACTTTCAAACACCAATTTAGAAAAGAATTGAACAATGAAAAATTGAAATTTAAAAAGGCTTTAAAGAATTGGAAATTCAAAAAAAAAATGGATATCAAAAAAATTACAAACAAAAAATAGGCGTTTTCATCAGGAGGAACTTAAAATATTGTATTGAATTATTATTGTATTATTATTATTATTATTATTATTATTATTGTATTGAAAAGAAGATTCATTCTGTCAGCTCAATTTTAAACTTATTATTTTTTTTAATTGGTAGATTAATAAACAATTTTAAGAGTTTCATTATATTTAAGTCACAAATCTTGGGAGTAAATATTTGTACATACGTAAAATGGTTTTTTCTTAATTATTAAAAGAATACCAAATTTTATTAGAAGTTTAGGTTGGCATTAGAAGTTTCCAAACGTGTATACTTATTTTGTAGAACTAATAGATTAATTCATAATTTTTCCTTTTCCTATTTACAAAAATCGAAATTGAAAATTATGATTTGCAAAAATGTTTGCCTACTAATTAATGATTAGTTGGTGTAAATTAATACATTTTTAATAGGTATGTGTAATAAACATTTTCAGTTTTAACAGTATAAATTTCAAGTAAACTGCAAAGATTGGAAAGACCAATGCAAAAAAGAGATGAAATGAGTTTGAAATAATGGATAATGGTTGGAAACCTGTAAAGTGCATATGCATATGCATATTCCGAAGGCGTACATCAATAGCGCGCCATAAATTCGGCAAAAGCCACACAAGAAATAATTACTCGACACGGCCAATATATGCACGACGAAAATTAATTTTTAATTACACGCTTGCATATAAGTAGTGTACATATCGGAATCGCGCCCCCTTGTTTACGATTATTTGTGTTCGTCCACGCAGTGCGCGCACATACTTCTTTTCGCATGCGAAGAAGACGCGCCAGACATGACAAATATGCTTGAGTAACGGTGGATTCGATGCCTTGATTCCACCTAAAATTACGATGATTTGCGAAAGGATAACAACGAAACGCAAATGCCGTTATATCTGCGCATAACTCGCGCGCGTGTGTTCAGCAAAAGGGCGCAAGACACTCAACTTATCATTAAATCATATTTTATAATATTGTAAATAATCGACGTGCGATAGCGCGTCCGTTTTGTTTCGCAGGGCAGAGCCGTCCACGAAAAGTGTTTTAAATCAAAGTCGCGCAGAATATATTGGCGAATACACCTACTTTGCGCGCAAAAGGCCCTCTTCGTCTGCGCCGACGAAGAAGGCGGGTTTCTGCGGCAGCGCATTGTTGACTCGTGAAATTCATCGCGCATATCAAAACTCGTAAATAACGTCGAATGTTTTTAATTGCGCTGCAATTATTTCAGGCCTGCCGAAAGACAGCGCATCACTCAACCACCTAGTTAGCATCCAGTACCTTCACCGGGCGCTTATTTCACATATTATAGGGTTGCAGTGTGCGGAGGCTCTAACTGGGAAATTATGGGTTTCGATCCATGGTGGTAATCGATAATGATTGTATATTTCGACACCTTCGGTTGCTATTTTCGTCGGCGAACGTTTAGTCCTACATCGTGCACTAATAATATTCTAGTAGTCTAGACCTTGCCATTTTTCTAACACTCTAACTAGTTCTACAAACCGTTTGATGATTGGTTTAGTTGGCTATTGGCAACCTCTAGATTCTGGGTGCTGATAAAATTGGGCAAATTAAAAACTAAATTGGTGTTTCAACACTTTAACTTTCGCCTAATATGCAGTGCAGGTGTAGAGTGCAAATTAATCTACCCACAATTTTGCTATTATAGTTTCAGATCGGATGATAAGCGAGATGATGAAGTGGGTTTCATTGATTAAAATGCTAATTTCAGCTAAAAACGACAAAACGAGGGATAAATGATATGAAATTGAAATTTTGCATTAAGATACTTATAAAATTATTAGAATTGTTAATAATACTAATCTTATTGATTGTGAATGTAAACCGGGAATCTTTTGGTGTTGAGCTGACAAAATGAATCTTCTTTTCAATTCAATATGATTTGAGTTCCTCCTGATGAAAACTATCGTTTTAGCCATTTCGACCTTAAACTGAGAATGTTTTTTCTTTGATAATATTGAAAAATGCTCGCTATTACTTTGGTTCTAGTAGAGCTACGGTTGTTGACTTGATTTCTTAGATTTACTTAATAATTATTCAATTATTAAATATTGCAAGAAGTTAAAAGATTATTTATTTTACAACCATCAGAACATTCTAGGATCAATTGTTAATTAATCCTTGAAAACTACATAGAAGATTTTTAGAAAATAAATTTTTCTAATCATTTATCATACACATGTCAATAATTTGCCCTTCAATCTTGCATAAATTTTATGAAAATAATTCTGCCGATTCTAATTTGTATACTCTTTCGTTCTGTTCAATTTTTACCCGAATTGCAAATCAAAGCTATTACACGGCGTAAATTTTACCAAAGGAGCAATTTTTTTGTACTAACTACTCGAAGCTCTGGCTGTTGAAACTCATGCAATATCATCATAGGTCATAATTAGAGAATAAAAAATAGTAGTCTAAATTTAATAAGTAAATCATTGGAAAACAATGAATGCTATTGAACATGTAATGCAAAAGCATCTTATTACATAATTAGAGAAATTAATAATTATGATTCAATTGCCATATATGTAGATTATTTATCTTCTTATTAATATATGAATTATTTATGTCTTTTTGGATTTGCAATCTACAGTAACATGATACTTCGACAATTTTATCCACACACACATTCATTACTTCTTGTAATCAGTACGGAAACAATTTGAGACCTAAGGACAATATTAAGATCATCTTAAATTCCATTGTATTCCATAAGTTTGGACCATTTTACCAATAAAAGCATTGTCAACAGACTTATGATTTTTTTCAATAAATCAGGTAAAATTAGCATTTTTCTTCCCAAATCTAGATGAACATTTTGAATTGGAAATCAATCATTTTTGCAATAAAATTACATAAGAAACAAAACCTGCATTAATTGTGGAAAAATAAAACAATTCGTTATTTATTGCTATACAAATGTATTATTTTATTACCAAATTATACCAACATATCTTGATTTGTCTACAGTGTCTACACTCATGTTGTTAAACTTTTATTTTTTATATAATTGACTAAAAACGCTGCTTCTGAAAGAAGATTGTTCCATGTTTTTTGTTTCATTTAATTTTTATCCTTGATTTAAACCTAGCAAATCTAGCAAACCCTAGCAAATATCTTAACATGATTTTAAACAAATTAGTCAATTCAACATACTTAAGCTTACTTTTAGCATGGATGCAAAATAGCATACAAATATAATATATACCTTGGATTTTTATGCGATTTACATTGCGTTAACTAACGTATGTATAATTGAGTTCATGAAAAATTATTACTACAAATTTTTGAGTTTCTTTTTAATAGTTGAGAAATATGAGTACCAGTCAATTTCCAAAAACTGATTATTGGCATAGGATAATGATGCCTAAAATTAAACTACAATTATTTTTTCGACCTCTTTTTCTTCTTTGAGTATTGCCCACCAATTAATTACATTATAGCTACGTGCATAAAATGCATATCATTTTCAAATAAATTTTCCGACACGGCTGCAACATTCATCCAAGAGACTACGACCATTAGGTGCCCAGTGACATTGCATTTTTTAATTGTTCCATGATGAACACATGCTTTCTCGCCGCAGACAGCCTGATGATAGTCGGAAAGACAGGTGTGAAATCATCTTTCATTGCGTATAACTAATTACCTACTGCGAGACGTTCCATGCGTGTGCGGTTCTATTTGGTTAATATTGCGTGTCCATCACGAACAGCAATTCATTGCCAATTGTATGCGCCTAACGTATCAATTCCCAGCCGTATAATTATCCAATAATATTGTGATATTAATATCTCATATTGTAACGAGATGAACTTCAAATTGGAGTTTTCCAGGGGAAATCAGTAAATGTTATGGCGGCACATCCAACGAAAAAAGTAAGCGGAACCCTTTTGAAAGAACTAATGACAGGTTTGTGGAACGCTTCCTAAAGACGTTGTTTGCTCGTTGCATTTAGACCGATGCTTATTATATGTAGTGAGATGAGCATCTTGAGGATTCTTGGTGTGTGATGTGGCCGTGAGCTCTTTTGCACCTTTAAAATTGCCGGTTATTAAATTTAAGACATTGTTGCGAGACGTGAAGGAACGCTTTATGACTCTATCCCGCCTGCAAGCAACACCGAAATCAGCAACCAGTTGTCAGTTGCGA
Source organism: Aleochara sp. GC000083 (assembly GCA_030264555.1). Classification (NCBI taxonomy): domain Eukaryota; kingdom Metazoa; phylum Arthropoda; class Insecta; order Coleoptera; family Staphylinidae; genus Aleochara; species Aleochara sp. GC000083. Next base: position 17,702 of record JARJDZ010002404.1, on the reverse strand, counting down.
AAATGTGCATGTTGCATCATAGATTCGCGTTATTATTATTATGCAGCCCGGTAGTGAAATGCACTCGGGAGAGTTGCGCTCAGATTGGGCATCGAACAAAAGCGTTTATTGCCGTTTTGTGTTCCAGTTCGGTTACGGCTGGCCTAGCATCGTCGTTGTTGTCGTTTGTCTCTGCCCCTTCCGAAGCGTGCGCGCGCCGCAAACGATTAGTTAATAAGCGATTTTTCCGGCCGACGAATCCGATAAAATTCGCAGGCGGTTTCGAGCGCAAATCCACTTAGTGGGTCAATTCCATAACATTATCGATGGCTTAGTCATTCGTTTCACTTTGCTTGCTCAGCTCGCTGGTGGAATTGCGTAGCGTGCATGCAATTGCCAATCGCGCACTTTTCCAGCCGACATTCGCGAGAAATTGCGCATTGACATGCAAACGGCGAACCGATCAGCCATTAAGCGCCGTTCGTAGATCATTAACAATTTCATTTTCATGTTTTCACTCGATCGGTACGCGCGCGCGCCCGTGCCTCCCAACAACAAAAATGCCTTTTGTTTCGGTTGGCGATTGCATCAATTCTAACGCCCGACGATGGCGACGACGCCGTTTGCATATCGGTCGGGCGATTCATGCGAATTGCCTCGGCAATTTGCAACATAAATTTGTCGAAATCTAAGTTACTCGGACAATTCATTGCAGCTAGCGTGTATGGTCGTACATGGCAATGGGTTCGATGTGAGTAAGCTGGTGAGTACGGCGACGTCGTCGGCGACGACGGCACGCGAAAAACAAACGTCTTGCATTTGTTGCATTTGTTGTTCTTGATGTATGGAGCACTAAAGACACGCCTGTGGCGCCGCCGAACCCAACAGGTGGGTAAACCCATTGTCGGACTCGCGGTCTCTGCTTGCTGCGCTAATACATTCAATTATTTATCATACATTATATATTAATAGACATCCATTTCAGTTTTATATTGCTGGCTGGCCTGCCAGCAGCCTGTTTTCTATGCTTGCGCTTTGCGCCACTTAATTGTTCGTGTTGGCGGCAGCTACAATTCCTCGTATTTGCTTTGAGTCATCAGATACATAAACATAACAATTTGGAAAGTTGTCACTGCACATAATTATTGCGTATACCTTTTACGGTTCATTATATTTTAATTCAATTCAACGCGCCAACTTTTCATATTGGATTTAAAGTTTAGAAAGTGCATCTATGCGACACCTATGACCTAAAGGCGGAACCATGCTCGAATAAAATGGTTGTTTTCCCAACTATATCAGTGAAATGTTGCCATGGAGGGAGTAATGTAATATTACTCCCTCCACGAATGTTGATTTGAAACTTTACAAACAAATCTTTAGTATCTTTAGGTAATTATCATTTTGGAAATACGTCACAATTGGTTCAATAATGCTCTATACTTGGCTGAAACGTCGACATCTATACGTTATATTGAATTTAATATCATAAGTACATTCGATAAAATATTGACACAAAAATATGTTCCAAAAAATCTCATAACACTCATAAATCTCATCAAATCCTATTTAAATAGTAGAGATGTATCATATCAAGAAAATCCAATCAAATGTTGTAAGATACATTACAATAATCGTCAAATATCTCTAACAAGCTTTTATCACCGTTTGTCATTTCGTTCCTAATCACTTATTGACTGACATAAGAATATGTATACATTTGTTATAGAATATTGTTTGCAAAGATGTGATTTAAAATCCAAAAATCGTAGAAAGTACAATATTCATTGGAACAAACTTCTGAGTTGTAAATCTTAATAAACGTGGAGTTAACACCGATGTATTTGTATATGTAATAAGAATAAATATCTTGTTGAAAGTTGAAATATAAAGTTTTAAGTATATAACTGTTGAAAGTTTTATAAGAGTCTGAGTAAATGGACGATTAAGTCGAAATATATATCGATAATAGTGGTTAATTGATCAAATCCAGTAAGGTACGCGTACTCTTTTTGACTATTCGTTTACGGCATGTGTTGATAACGTGCCTTATTAGCGGTTTGTGCCAGCCAGCATGAGAAGATGACGCCAATAAGAGGAAAGAACGCCACTGCAATTGCAATACCAGCCAATTCGCCCACGTTGTCGTTGAAATATTCGATGACTTTGTCGTAGCAGCCCTGGGTGAAAACCTTAGTTTTGTCAGAAGCATCACAATCTGGCTCAATGCAGCAAGACAAAGGGATTGGAGTTGGTGGTTGTAAATCAAACCAGTCAGTGTATTTATGATTGCCACAGCATTTCAACTAAAAATAGAGGCATTATTGATTGATGTTATATTTTTGAAGAAGTACCTTCTGTTGAATTTCATCAAAAGCCACAATTGTTTGTTCATCACCATTACGATAAGCCACCATGCTATTGTTCAGTCCTTTGTCAAAACCAGTCAGAAGTTTATTTCGATAGGCAAAAATGGAGACTCCAGTGCCAATCAATAACATGCAGACCAACATTAGATATCCCCCATACTAAAATATAATCAATAGCCACTGTTATGTCGCTATATGTAAACATTTTAATGTATCTTACCAGGTATAGTAAAGCTGGTTGGCTTCGAGCTGTGCACACACACCCCAAAATGCTAGCAATGCATATTGATGACCCAATAGCAATGAGCACATATGGAACTGTATCTGAGAATTCAGTACTCAATCCCATAAATTTATCCATGTAAATCAGTAAACATCCTCCAAGCGAGATGTAGCACAGACCGGATATCTATAAACATTTTAATTAACATATTTTTTACAATTTGCAAGATCTTACTCACCGCGAATGTTGCATTAAATATCATTAGTGCGTTTCGTACGAAATTGCACTTATCCAAAAATAATTGAAAGCTTCCCATCTTTAGCTTGGTTTCCTGGACTGATATGTTATTTGAGTTAATTGAACACAATTTCTAAAACGTAGAACTTGATGTAAGAACTATTCGATCAATAACTTCCGCACCCCAATGCGCAATTACAAGTTTTAAATATTTTTGTTGTTGAATTCTCTTAGTATTGTTGGTTGCATAAAATAAATCGGTTTTACAGTTATTTCTCTGATTTTATTCATTCGGTGTTCAGCTTTTATATAATAGAGGGCATCACTCTGTTATTTTGTTGTGTTGGTTGCCTACGTATATATACTGTAAAAAAGTGAATTGCAAATATTGTGCTCATAATAAATTGTATTTGTTTTTTTTTGTAATCATTGGAACAGGTAGATTGGTTGTGTTTTTACCAAATATCAACAAGAGACAATGTTATTTAGACGTTTAAACAATGTGAGTAATTATCGTATGCATGGAGCCAATGCCGCCTAAATGTGCAACATAACCTAAATATCCTTTACGTATCACATTTTTCAGTGTTATTCTAATCGAAGTAATAAGTAATCGCAATGATTTACGTTTCAGTTGCTTCAATTATTTGGGATGCACTTGCAGTTAAAATTCGCACGCGTCTCATTACGCTTGCGCGCAAATCGTCTCAAGTTGTTGAAAGCGTCGCATGTGGAGGCAAAGCCAACATTACCCCAAACGCTCAAACCCGAGCTCGCAGCCGATATTCGAGTGACGCCGTCGAGTTCGCATAGCCGCTGAACCGGACGTTTAGTGAGATTGCACGTTTCGTACGGTCGTAACCAACGAGAGAAGCCCAAGCGTAGGTGAACGCGGAATTAGTATCGTTAGCGTGGAATTGGAGATTAACCGAAAATGGCATTGTTTCGACTCTACTCCAATAAGTTACCAGAGGTCCAGGTGAGCATACTCTTCTCTTTCATGTTTATCATACGTATATTTAGGGACGCATTCTCTAGCTTCTCGTTCGATAGATCATGCTGCGATCGAGGTGCACTTTGCTCCCCTTGTGACTCCCTCGCAGAGTTTTGCACCATGCAGGGGCGTACATTCAGCACCAGCACGCATCTAGTGTGTTGCGCTTGACTCATTGTGTGCACTGCAATTCATAATTCGCGTATGATGATCAACTGGAAGCGAGTGTGACGTGGTGACGCCGCTTTGGCGAAGGCGACGATTCGCAAAAGCATGAGCATTGAGCGGTATTCTCTGTGGAATTGCTTCGTTGGCGTGAATGTGCTGCCTTCTCTGCATTTCCACATGTACACTTGAATTGCTGGCGCGCGCAAGTACCTGACTCTCCGGAAGGCCTTTACCGCGTTCGTATTCTTTCCAACTTTCGAAGAAATCTTGCGCGACCTTGAGCTCCTCGCATCAGAGATCATTTTCATGCTGATCAACTTATATAATACTTGGAACATCAAGTACATGTATTTGATCAGGATTTTGATAATTGTACATATTTTGATAATTATATGAACGCATGAATATGATTCGTGCATTCAACGTAACAAAAAGGTATGAAAGGTCAACGAGTTCGCAGCATAAACGAGGGAAATAGCTTCAGTTTTAGTACTAGTTGTTGGATGCGTGTTTCATTTATTATTTGAATTACTTTAGTGACCTCAGTTGTTGGATTTACTTACCGTTGTATCATTGCGTTGTCAGGTCGATCTGAATTCATTAGATTCCAAGTGCGTGCTTCAAATTACTGACAAAAAAACGCGCTCATTTTTAGGAACAATCCTAATTGGGCAATTTTTACCATATTTATCTTGTTTGTCAGACTCACGGATAATTATATAGCTGGTAGTAAACAGGATTATCGAAAAAATCAATTTGTTGAAACACATTGTACGTGATTATGACATGTTGCAACCACTTGGTTCGGGCTAATTACTTGTTATTCACGTCGCAAAGCGCAAATGTAAATAATTCTGGCAAATACGACTTATTGGGCAATGACAATAAACGGTATTTTCCTCGTTGCAATAATATATATTGCATGCATTCGTGATGTGCTTGTTCAAGTTTACGACATTGACCGAAATTATTAGGAACTCGTACATGATCCATGTATGTACTTAAGTGTTTATCTCCTCATTTGCGGACGAACATAAATAGTAATTAAAAATGCCCATAGGATTTGAATCGAATGACCTAAAATTCAAAACAAGCGCGCGCTATTTTGATAACCGTGTGAATACATCGGTCAGATGTACAGCCCAAACACTATTTATAATCGTGTTTGGTAAAGGTTTGTTGGTATCCGACCGCGAACGTTTGGTATCAATTCGGCGCTTCATTTGTTGCAACTGAAAACATTAGAATATGTGATTACGCAAGCAACTCATTGATGTCGGGATACGTTCCTCGCCAAGGACGGCAAAAATACTATCTCATTACTTGGAACATATGATAGTACCAGTCGCAATTAGTCGACATGCGATCCTATTTTTGCAAATATTTGTTGCTTCAATTGTGTGGACAAAGTCATTGCCAAAGTTTCCTTCGACGGCGCCTGAATACTCGACGCATTCATGTCGTATGCAAATAAGACATATTCAAATTCAATGCTTAATAACGTATAATTACTGCGCGCAAACACTATTATTAAACTATTAGTTGACACTGAATGATATAATTCATTCGCAGCATTTCTCGTCAATAATAATATTATTAATAACGCACGGCAACATCTTCGTGCGCAAGTGAACATGTTGTCCTAATCTAAATTAAGTTCGGAGGTTTTCTCGGAGATCGCTTTCGAATTATTTATAGACGACGCGATGGCATGTGCGTAAATTGGGCAACCGAGGCTGCACAGATCGCTCCTGTTTTCCATCCCGCATAGCATTGATTTGCTATTTGCTAATAAATAATATGCGAATTGCATTCGCGTTCGAAGTGCTTTGCCAAAAAAAGGCGCCAATGGAAATGATTGCGCCCGTTGCGAAGCCATACACATAAAGGTTAGACGAGTATTTTTATCAGCGGGATTCGGCTCCCTCAGGCCTAGTTACTTTAATTAAAACGCGATTAATCAATTGCACCAGAATGGTGAGCTTCTCAAACAACACACTCGGCACGCACATCGAATTTGCTTATCTTATCAATACGATCATTGCGACATTGTTGATTCGTATCAGTGCGACAAGCAGCATTGCAATTAAATTGAAGGGCGAATGCAAATATTAGCCCGCATTTGCCTTATCAGTCAAGCAACGGGTTTGTTGCCAAGGAACGTCGTATCATCAAACATCTCATTTGAATTGTTATCATATGCTATTGTTACGCGCTGAAATTTCAATATACGCACATTTCGCCGCATGCAGCTCGAACTTTTATTTATTTTCCTTCGCCAAAATGAGAACGCCATGCGTTTTATTTACCAATTAAATGGACGTGCGCGCTGATAACAGATGAACTCCGTGTCGTGTCATATGATCCCCATTGCACGAGTTATGCATGCACTTTGGAATTTTGGAATCGCCTCAAACGAAGCACATCCAACATCAGCAATGGCGCACTGTTGTGCAGCATCCATTTCAAGCGTTGTTATTGTTGTTATTTTAGAAAGTGCTATCGCAAGCGTGTCGGCAATATGGCGCAGATGCTTCGACTGATCTCAAGGCCGTGATGGCCACAAAAATCCCGAAGGAGCAGGAACGCGTGAAAAACTTCAGGAAGCAGCATGGCAACACAAAAGTCGGCGAAGTTACCGTTGATATGGTGAGTAATTTACCTAAAATATGTGAAGGAATTATATTAAAACTCTTTCTATCTTTTAGATGTACGGCGGTATGAGAGGTATCAAAGGATTGGTATGCGAAACGTCCGTCTTGGATCCAGACGAAGGTATCAGATTTCGCGGATATTCAATCCCGGAGTGCCAGAAACTGCTCCCGAAGGCGCCCGGCGGTGCTGAGCCCCTTCCCGAAGGCTTGTTCTGGTTGCTGATGACTGGTGACATTCCCACCGACGCTCAAGTGAAACAAATCTCCAAAGAATGGGCTGAACGCGCCGCGCTGCCCGCTCACGTCGTCACTTTGTTGAACAATCTGCCAACCAGCGTGCACCCAATGTCCCAACTGAGTGCAGCGGTCACTGTGCTTAACAGCGAAAGCAAATTCGCTAAAGCTTATTCCAGTGGAGTCCACAAGACCAAGTATTGGGAGGTAAGCACTGAAAAACCACTCGAAAACATTGAGTAATTAATACGTCATTTTCAGTACGTCTATGAAGACAGCATGGACCTCATCGCCAAATTGCCGGTTGTTGCAGCGACAATCTACCGTAATACGTTCAAACACGGATCCGGCATTGGAGCCATCGATACATCGAAAGATTGGAGTTACAATTTCACGCAGATGTTGGGCTTCGACGACGCGCAATTCATCGAATTGATGCGACTCTACTTGACGATCCACAGCGACCATGAGGGCGGCAATGTTTCTGCACACACAACGCATTTGGTCGGTTCGGCGTTGAGTGACCCGTACCTTTCCTTCTCGGCTGGCTTGAACGGCCTGGCTGGACCACTGCACGGACTCGCCAACCAGGAAGTACTTATCTGGTTGCAAAAGTTGCGCCAACAAGTTGGCGATAAGGCTACTGAAGAGCAGATGAAGGAGTTCATCTGGAAGACGCTCAAGTCGGGACAAGTCGTGCCTGGCTATGGTCACGCTGTGCTGAGGAAAACGGATCCACGTTACACATGCCAAAGAGAGTTTGCCCTCAAACATTTGCCCAATGACCCATTGTTCGGTGTAAGTGCCAGAAATTTAAAATTGTTTCTTCATGTAATTAATTCGAATAATTTGTTTGCAGATCGTGTCTAACGTCTACAAAGTAGTTCCACCAATTCTTTTGGAGCTTGGAAAAGTTAAGAACCCATGGCCCAATGTAGATGCTCACTCTGGTGTTCTCCTTCAGGTAATTTACCCTTAATCATTTTCATCGACTATTACGATATGGATTTTTACTGGTTTGTTTGTTTGTAGTATTATGGGCTTTCCGAAATGAACTACTACACGGTTTTGTTCGGCGTGTCGAGAGCCTTAGGTGTTCTTGCCTCCCTCGTGTGGGATCGTGCCTTAGGACTGCCAATTGAACGGCCCAAGTCGATGTCCACTGATGCTTTAATGAAGGCACTGAAAGCTTAAATCCGCACAACATCCTCCCGATCGAACCTTTGGTAGGTCCATTTTACATCCATCTACTTTTGCCTACGCCTGGCAGCTTCTCTACGTTCATTCAGAATACCGAATGTTACCATATAATTAATTTTCAGTAGGTGCTAGGTACGAACTTTACGGTGTGTACAAACTGTAGCATTATAAATTTTTGTACATTATCTTTTTATTTATTGTGTCAGTCAAATTGATTAATTAATTACGAAATGGTTGTATACAGATTATTATTTCATCTTGATCGTTGTTTTAAGCTATTTATTTTTGCTCAGACTTTGATACATGCAGATCAATAACAAGAACTAGGTAACAATATTTTCTAATAACCACTTGCAAACTAGTTTGATCTATCTATTACTTCGGAAATAAATGTTTTGTTTTATTGATTTTTATTCATAAAACTAATCTGTAGTGCGGCATTAATTGGAGTACAAATCGGGTAGATTGTGAATCATTAATTTTTAAATAAATTAATTACTTTTACATAAAATACATAGGTGTTCAATTTACTCTTCCAAGAACATTAATCTGGAAATTACATTAATTAGATCTGAGAAACAATAATTGGCCAACTAGGTTTTCCAATTCTCATTCTCTGGAAATTCCTGGAGTTGAACATAATTTGAAACATCTGTGGTTTTATATTTTCCAATTCACTCAAATTTTTAGAACGTGAATTCTGGGAAAATATTACATATCAAATTTTTATAGTTTGTAATTAATGCAACTAGTCACCGGTAGATAAGATCATAGTTAGACTTGGAAGAAAAAGAAATCTTTAGCAATGTTCCGATAATTAACCTATGATTAAATAATATTTTTAAACATGCTCTGTTTTTAGAGGCAATCGTCAATTAATTATGGCAAGTAATTATGGTACAAAAAGGAAATATATTTCTGGGAAAACGGAAGGAAATATTAATATTGCGCCACCTACTGTGAAAGGGAAAACAACTGAAATCGTTTGTTGATATACATACAGGATACTACAATTAAAATTTAAGTTATTCGTATAAATTAAGCAACAGCTTTAGCTACAATTGTTAATTATGTATGAAATTTGAGAAACATTTAATATAATAACTCAAAGAATTGGAATATTATAATTCTAGGGAAACATCCCTGAAACTAAAGCTGGTCAAAACTTCCGTTGCCAATCGGATTCTAATAAGACAGCGAATTCTGAAACTTTAAATATTAGAACGCAAGTATAAAATGAAATTAGGACAATAAGGATCATATTTTGTCTTCTATGCTTAATATCCCGTCGGCATGTTTGTTCTTGCACAAAATGCTGTTTATATGCTTCAATCTAAATGCGAGCAATTAAAATTAATTAAAGATTTAATCTACAAGTACATTTTATGGCGCAAATATCAATTTTCTCAGCAATTTACGATGAAAATAATTACTTAATGAACATGCTTGAACTATATAGTTCGTTAACGCAAACAAATTCGAATTCGAAAGTTAGAATCACAGAGAACATTAGAAAATTAGGAGATTCAAAATAGAAAAGCAAAAACTTGAAGACAAACAGATGTGTAGGTAGTGCATGAAACGATGCAGAAAAATCAACAAGGGGTCTGAAAAGACAAGATCTGAGGTTGCGCCCCCGAGCATCATTTGTATCGGAGGTCATAAATCTTCTTTGATTTTGACAAATATATATTTCCCGTCTCTTTTGTTTCACGACGTGGTCTATTGATTAAACTGTCATTTTTTTCAAACGAAAACGATAATTCATGTTTGATATTGAATTTCCATAACGCAAATATATTACTTCGTTAAAAATAGCCGGTATTATTATGCCCGATTGTTTTTGAAGCCGAAAGTTGGGCGCAATGCACGCAGTCTCAAGTTTAGCACTGAAGAATGCACTTGAGATCGCGTTATAAATTGATGAGAATTAATTAATGGCTTTTTAATCGAAGCGAACAATAAATTCGAGTCATATGTGTGGTCATCAATTCATTAATTTTAAGAGAATTGCCCCTAAATTAAACCGATTCTTCATGAGAATTTGTGACGACATTAAACAAACAATACGAAAAACAAAATAACTAGTAGTTTTTGTATGCTTTCCCAACTTTTTTCCGACCTGGAGACCGGAAAATATATCAACACATCAATCGCTTGCGACAACAATGAATGAAAGCCGCAAGTAAAGACATAATTATGACGATGATGAGTTTAGCATATTGTAAACAAAACAGATTTTACCATATTGATGCTGTAGTAGCAACACACGCAAACGTGATGAACATGTGGCTTGAACATAAATTGGTCCAAGTACTAACTACTTGTGTTGCCTCTTCTCGACTTGCCTAATACTTCAGTTTAGCGCTGCATTTCATTGCGTTAGCATCTCCATTTCGCATCCAGAGATGTTTTCGAGATACATCCACAATTGATAATTAAAACTAGGTTAACAAATAAAAGTAATGTCAACAGGAAAAGTTAAAAATCGTAGAAGAACTCAACAACAAAAGGGTGAAACCAGTGCGCACTTCAAACACCACATAGATAATGACTTTATGGATAGTTATCAAAGTTCGCAAATCTATCCAATGAAACAACGAACCCAAGCAAATGCACGTGAACGTGATCGAACGCACAGGTAATCGAATAACAATAGTATAATGTAATAAATCTAAGAATGTTTAAGTTCTTTCAGCGTTAATTCGGCATTTATGATGTTGCGAACGCTCATTCCAACTGAACCAAAGGATCGGAAGTTATCCAAGATTGAAACACTTCGTTTGGCGTCCAGTTACATTTCACATTTGGCGACACAATTAATTTCCGGTAAGTTTTCTCTATCTTAAAAGTTCAAAATGTTTAAATTGCAATTTATGTTCATAAAATTGTTTTAGGACCAATTGGTAGACCATGCCACAATATTTTGGATGCCAATGAAAATCAAAAACCAAATAGTTCTTCAAGTAGTAATGATAATGAGTTGAATATAATTACAAGCAGAAGGAACACTGTCTGTACATTTTGCATTGCGCACAAAAAATGCGAAAATGTAAGTTGTCCTTTAAATTATTTATGATTTGTAATTTCACTTAAACGATACTATAATTTTAGAAAAATTCGTTAAATACTAGAAATAATGAATTCCATTGCGATATAACAACGCCACCAACAACAAATAATAACTACGACATTAATTTCACACCAAATTATCAAAATATAAGTAAAAACATGCACATTGAATATTACGAGTCCATAACTACAACGAATAATTTATGCATCGATGACAATGTTGGTCCAATTACATCCGCACTTAGTGCGATTGATGCCATCGATAATGTTGATAACTATTTTCCGTTATCACATTCAATCTAAACCAAAATACATCTATTATCACGATTATTCTATTCTCACTTGTTTGTAATCACATAATAATTTGAAATTTGTTCGTTTTCTTGTTGTTATGACAGCGACTATTGCATGGTACGTGTATATAATTTACCATTTTATTCAATAAACTAATATCCCACTAGTCATGTAATCAAAAAATAGAGAGAAAGATGGATGACTATTATTTACACAAACTATATATATTTAATATACTTCTTTGTTCACTGTACTTACAAACGCGTTTTGAAACTTTTGAATTTCATTGTTCATTACATTCTATTACGATACTATAAGTTTTAACTCGTCCCTGTGTTGAAATTCATGCGTTTACAATATAGACTATGTCTTCTAATCAATTGATATCGTTTAATAAGAAGCTATTATTCTTTGTCGTCGGCGCATCTTCACAGTGTGTCAATCGAAATAAATCATTGCATTTGAACGAACGAAAATTGAGCGAAAATAATTGCAGTTGCCACAAGGCACTTGTAAATGCTTCCAAATTGCTTGAAATTGGCGAAAACAAATACCTTTGGAATGTTCAATTACAAATACAACTTTCGAAATCATACGCAGTTGAAACAAGTGGAACTAATCAATTTTTCTGTTTTTGTTCGCTATAATTTGTTAATGTAAATACCTATAAGTATATTATATACATTAAAAATTGGCAGGTGATTATGTCGGATATTTATATATCATTGAAATATTTAAAATCGCTTCGCTTCGTTCGCAAATATGAGAATAAACTCGCACCTATCTAGCTTAGACAAATTATCACACATTCGATTCACTTCCCTCGGTTTACATCGTGGACTAATTAATAAATACTTAATTACTCAAGTAATCATTACACAATATATAGAATAGAGGGACATTTAGTAGATATTAAATATTTGGATGTAATCCTGACATATTTCATGCGTTTCTGTAGTTCATAATCTCGTGTTACATACGTCGCTAAAAATAGCGCATAATTGTGAAGCATTCAATACTTGGCAAATAATTAACTCCATTATACAAATCTTTTGATGTATGTTTTCCATCGTTATCTACGTACGATATAAATTTTGATTCTTGCATTGCAGTTGCCGAAATATTGCAACATTTTGGTGCATTCCTTCCTTGTTCCACGTTTCAATATCAATTTGGAAAAATCATCGAGTTTCTATATCATGTTACGCGAACATTGTTACGAGATTCATGTAAACGTTCCATTCTAAAAATTAATAAGTCTCATGACTATTTTATAGTGTATTTTTCGAGGTTTGATTGCTTTTTGTGCAGTAGCACAATTTCCAATCAAACACCCAAACATACTTTGAGCAAATCAAATGCAAATCAAATTGCGAACATGCAAAAGTTAGCAATCCTTTGGATTTCTGTCATTTTCCTGGTAAATATTTGATTTGTTTTGATTTGGATTACGTTTGTTCGTTTTGAGCTCGTTAAAAATCGCAGTGAAACTCATAGCGTTACGTGAGCCAATCGCTTACGCATCTAGCATGCCAGCAAATCGCGGTACGAGGTACGTACACGTAATTATTGTCAAAAATCAGAGAAATAAACGCTGCATTTGCAGTGCCGACGAGGACCGCACGGGGCTCGCCAGTCTCCTCATCGTTGCGTTGTAATTTCCGTTTGGCTGTCGTCCTCGCTCTCGGTGAGGACGGCCATGTTCGTGTCGGGCAGTATGGTCAGATGCGTGGCGTCCGATTGTAGCGTGCTGCATTCCCCTGGCGCTCCAGCTGGATCCTTTTTCTGGTTCAAAGCTTGCACGAAATTCTAAAAATCACTCACATGAAACCAACAATCATAGGATGTATAACTGGTTGCCTTACCTGACTGATGACATCGCCGTGAGCCGTGCGTACTTGATATAAGTAACGATACTTCTTCTGTCGCAGCTCGGCGCGGTCAATGCGCATTCGCTGGTTATTACCAGGTGGTCGAGGCTTTTTCCTGCCGGCAGCCACTAAACGAGACAGCATTAATACATCTGCCTAGATGTGTGGGTTAATTGCTTAAAGCGGAAGTTGATTATCGCTTACCGTCCTCGTGAAACGTGCCGCGGCCCGTCAGTGCGCACTGAATAAGTAATCCCATTAGAACGAGTGCCGGCCATATTCCCAGCAGGATCCAGGAGTACCAGCACGGCGGAGGTACAGCAGGACGCAACGACACGCGCTCCCAGATCCAGGCGACTGTTGCCAATCGCTCCACGAAGTAGTCGATTGATGCTGAGACGATGGCGCCACCATAGATGCTTGTACCCAAAATTGTTAGACCTACAAGATGTCTCATTAGAAATGACCGGGAAGATGCAATAAGAGAGGAAGAAAATAGAGTGTAGGTACCTTTCCTAAAGTATAAATTAAAAATTGCAAATACGAGGGCGCTCAATAGAAGCACCCCGACGCACAACCAGACGGAACCGCGCGGTGATGTCTCCATGACGTGGTCTGCGGCGATGAGGCCGGCGAGGCCGAGCAACAGACCGGTGTGCAAGCCTTCCATGAAGAGCCCCACGTACTGCACCAACATCGTGATGAGTCCGAAGAGAATCCCGGCGAAGATGGCGATGCCGGCGTTCCCGTAGGGCGGCAGGAGTTCACCCTGCAGGCAGATCAAGTACACGATGCTCGAGGCAAAGATGAAGCCCGTGAGGAACATGACGGTCTTGAAGCAGCGATATCCTGTCAACACATAACAACGCAAATTAGTATTTCTATTTATACATGATAAGATGGGTAAACAAGATATTTTTCGTGCGTGGAGAGAATGCATCTTTCCCATCCCTCGTTCCTATGACGTTAAGCAATGTGACCTTTAGTTCATCTAATATTAACGAGTCTCTCCGCTGTTTGCAGCCCCCCTCGTCGTTCTGACCCAGTTTACTAACGCGCAAAGTGGATGCTCGCGGATTAATGAATATTTCAGTGTGTAGGCAAATGCTCAACGTCGCAATGCCACAGATTTGGCAAGTTTTAACTACCAGGAACAAACAATTCTAATATTTCTGCAAATTAACGGATATTGCAATGAATTTTGGTTTGTTCCCTGGCCGAAAACAAAGAATTTCGTGAATTAATCACGTGTGCAAATAACTGATAAGGTAATCAATGCAAATTGAAATTGCTCATAAAAAGAATGATGTTCAAACATTCGAACATCGGGTGTGGTTTTGGCTGGTGCCGCGCAGCATCTGACTGCCACGTTTGCATTCGCGCACCAGCTATATACCATTCCATGGAGGCGGCTGGCTGGGTTGGCTTCTCTGATCGATTGCACCCCCACATCAGACCGATCTCCACGCCGCCGCCGTTGCCGCCGTCCGTCGCCAGCAGTGGCATTAAAACGGTGTCATTGCGTTTCGTGTGCGCGTGTTGCCCAGGCAACCAGCAATGAAACGTGATCATTACCATATGCTTAGCAAAATTAATATTGCACCCTCTTGTTCTTTAAATAACACCGCTTCCATGACTCCTTTCAATCAATCGGATTTCAGCAAATTTTCAAATTATCGCGGTTTCAAATTGGAGGAAATGGGGGTTGCCTACAATAAACATGTGGTATATTGTGGGTTGCCTACATATAAATTGGTGTTACAAATTTGACACTAACGAAAAGACTCACCACAAAATGTGTATAATATGCCGAAAATGATATACACCGAGCACACAACGGCGGTGACGATATCGTAATGTGTGTCCACATGGCATTGCTCCACTTTGGGCCCATCAGGTGCCCGCAGTCCTGGTATCACACCCAGCGTGTTGTTGTTGCGTGGCGGGACTAGAAGTCCCGGCTGGGCTCCGCTGGCCATCTCGCACGAACCCTACAACACATAATAGCAACGCTACAGTAATGAGTGAGCAAACATAATCGTTGTACATGAAAAATGTATTTGCGGAAACGCGAGGTTATGTACCCCGTAGATTGTGTAAATTATTATTATTTCAAGTTGAATATGAAGGTTTAGATACTTGGTGGGAAAGGGTGGCTCGAATATTGCGCACCTGTCAGCCACGATTTCCGCCAGCGTTCAATATCCACTTTGTTATTGTGCACAGTCGAGTTTTTGTGTAACGTGAAGGATATGAAGCGCGGCAACTGAATTTATGCATAATTTAGCCCACCAATGGGGGGAACGCTTACAGGTAACCTAACCTCACTTCGCACTGAGAAGATGGAACGTCGATGTAGGGTGCGGGCAAAGTGAACAGCTTTTTTGCTAGTTTGAGTTAATTGAATATACGCTCGGAGTGGCATTATGTGCCAATAACGACGCTTCAACTCTAATTAAATTGCGGCTAGGAGATGAAACGTGCGAGCGCTTACTTAATTGCGGTGATGAAATTTTCAAGTGCATGGTGGGTAGCCTACGTACGTGGATGATGTTTATTAATTTGGAGAATTAATGGAATTGAAAAATTGTGATTTAAGAATGTAACTGGGGCATCTCTCGACCGAGCATCGATTTCCATTATCAGGTAATTTCAAACATGAGTAATTGCAGGTGGGAAAACTTTACAAGTACTTTTCCAGGCTAGTTACACTAACGCAGCGGATATTTGCATCTTACTTGGCGGAAAGAAAGATTACGAGGTGGTCATAAATTAACTTCCACAACGCGATTAGAGCGCGTTGTTTGGTAGCATATTACAATGTGTCTTGCAGCACTCGAATTGGACTTGATTTTGCATGCGGCCGTTTTGTTCCAGCAACGCCGTGTGAGAACCAACCGCAGATGATTCATTGTTTTCTACGCCGTTCGACGCACTCATTGGAAATGCTCTGCGCTCATATTCTTCACGGGTAAAAGCAGCAAGTAATTAACACCAAACTAAACTACTTTCTACATTCTTTCATTATTTTCTCCAAACACGAGCTATAAAATCGATTCAATTGTTTTTATTGAAATTCCTGCTCATTGATTACAGTTCGGATGACCTGGCTGGATACGGAGACGGTTTTTTTTCGGTGCGGAGTTCATTGATATTCTTCGGGCTGGGAGAGAGTCGCTCCAGACGGCTGGAAACCGAAAGTTTGCCTCCCTCCGGACTGTCTGCACCCGCCACAGCAGCCGAAATGGCAACGAACACCCAACACGATGAGACCCACTGTGAAGCGCACAATTTCCAGACATTCAGGCAATTCTATCGTCTGAAAATAATACGAGCAATGACATCCCCAACAGGGTCGCTTGTGTTTGGCCAAATGCGTGCATAGGTGAACGCTCCAAGTATCATCGGCCCTCGGTCGTTCTAAACGCATTGTTCTCTTTGTTTCCATCGTCGGTTTGTTGTAGCGCAATGTGACAAATCTGCACGGAAAAACAAAGCATCGGGGGTTTATCTGGCTATTAAGAGAGTGTATTCATAGTTACACTCAAATGAAGCCATGAAATCAACCGGTTGGCAGTTTCATTCGTTGGCGATTAAAGGAATGAGACGAGCCCAAAGCTTATAACGATTCGAGAAGGCATTTGAGCATGAAAAATAAAGAATACAAACCGTAGACGGTACAGCAAATTGCGGCCTGTTAGGAGCTAAATAAGCACGTGGAAAGTGTAGCGATACTCGGACAAAGAGTGTTTCACTTTTCTCCAGTTATATTTTTCATATCCGAACAAAGCATGCTTGTTATTGATTATGAGAATGGGCGACTTGTAGAGAGGAGAAATTATGAAAATGTGCGTATGTAGGTACTATAAAGAAAATCGATTAATTAATTCCAGATTATCTTTCTAATTTATACTTTAGAAAAAAATAGTTCTTGTGATTTCTAAATTTTATTACAAATAAAATCTTATCTTGTATTAATATGAAGGACACGTGATGTGACTTATTATAAATTGATTATAAATTCATGCGTTTTGGCGCTAAAAAAAAGTTCAATTTTTGGCATTTTGGAAAACCTTTATAATTTCCATAGATATTCCATAGATAAAAACTTTCATAACCATTGATTTTTTGTATTGCAATATAAGCTTGCATTCTTTAAAATACAAATCATATCTGATTTTTATATAATTGCACTTTTTTTTAATTACAAGGACAAATAACATCCAGCCTTTCTTCTGAATTGTATTCTGTTAAAGATCTATTCTTTGAAAGTTCCAATATTTTTTATCCATATACAGGCTGTCTCAGCTATCGTGTCCACCCCCTTTATCTCCTTCATTTTTCAGAATTTCTTCATGAAATTTGGCATACTTATAGATATTAATCTCTAGTTTTATAATATTCCCT
>JARJDZ010002400.1:0-19644 GCA_030264555.1 Aleochara sp. GC000083 | reverse complement strand
TTTATTTTCGAGCGCGGTTTTCCTCGGCTCTTTCGTCTCGCATTTAGTACTGAGTACACTGAGCGAATAAGTCAGCTACGCGTTGAGTCGATTTAGCTAAGCCACTGGAGCAGTGCGCGGCAAGTTTGTCCTTCACCGACTGCTAGAAAGACACTTTGCACATGGATTGTAATTATAAATTGCCGCCTAAAAGTTGTACATTGGCTCGCCAACTGCGATTTTGCAAGAAGCTAGAAGCTAGCTAGCAACGAGTATAATTCCAGCTGATTGCGTTTGTTTGCATGATGGAGTTTATTTTTGGAATCTATCATTTCAAATTGCAATTCAAAAAGTATCAAATAAATTTTAGAAAAAGAAAGTAATTCAGATTTATAGATGAAATTGAGAGAGCATCAAATGAAATTCAGATCGTGAATTGTAATCCAGAAAACGTCACTAATTCAGAATTCTATGCATGTAATTAAGATTTATGAAATGTAATTCAAAATTGCATTTGAACTTCTCTGAATTTCATTTAATGTATTCTCAATTACGTTTGACTAATTTGAAATATATTTAGCGGTTTCTGATATTAAACTTATACTTTATCAATTATATTTACCAAATCTGAATTACAATTGTTGTAAACTGAATTACTGATAAAAATTATATTTGTTGCTCGCTAAATTACAATTCTCTAATTTGAATTGCCTTTTATACTTTCTGAAATACAATTGGAAAATTTGTAGATCAATTTATTTTCAGAAAAAAAAAGTAATGCATCTCTGAATTTTTAATCAAATTCAGAGAATACCAAATGAATTTCTAATCTTGAATTATAATCCTGAAAACGTCGCGATTAATTCATGTTATAAATGTAATTACAATTCATGAAATATAATTCATAAATTGCCATATGAAATCCAGAAAACTTCATATGTAATTGAGACTTCATTGAAGTTGATTTAAGTAATAATTGTTAAGTAAATATGGTCAATATTCTGATAAAAAGGAATTATAATTTAACAAAAAAGTGATACTAATCTGATTTGCATTTGAACTCTTCTGATTTTCATTTGATTTTCAATTATATTTGACTAATCTGTAAAACATTTAGCTGTTTCTGATATTATATTTATGTTTTCTGAATTACATTTACATAATCTGAGTTATCATTGTTGCAAGAAAACTTAGTTACATATAAAAATCTGAATCACATTTGTTTCTTGCTTAATCACAAATTTCTAATTAAATTGGAATTTAGATTTTTGAATTCTTATTGGAAAAGGTATAAACTAAATAATTATTTTGGTTAATTTGCCAAACGTCTTGCAGAAATTTCTCTGAAAAGTAATCACATTATCACATCAACAAACGAACATTTTTGAACTTTTATTTCCACATATGTATACATTCACCATTAATTTCGTGTAGATTTGCAGTCGTGTAAATATTTACAGACAAGTGCATAAAGTTGTTAGAACAAGCTATTTCAAGCTGCAATATTTACGCAAATGGCTAAAAATGTTCAAAAGCATTCAAATGAAAGCAACGTTGCAAAACAACATTTAAATGATTACTGTGTGCAAAATTCTAATGTCTACATTCTAGTCCAACTATATGCAATTAGTTGAATAAAAAACTTAGAAAGATTAAAATGTGTATAGTTTGTCGTTAATTTTATTCATATTATGGCATTTGTAATGTGCAAGTACGTTGGGTTGCCTATGAGAAACTCTAGTACAGGGAAATAACTTAATTTCAACCAAAAATCTATAATATAGATAAACATAGATATATAATATAGATTGACTTAAACAAGGATAAAAAATTAAAAATCTATAAATTTTAATTTACGAATTTTTTGGGTGTTATATTTTTGAGTGTTAATTGTATTTCTAATTAAAAAGTTTTCTTATTTCTTATTTGAATTTAGGCTACATTTTGTTTATACAGAAGCCAAACTTATTTTACATTGTAGATCTGTGATTGTTATCAATTAATAACCTTGATATTATTTTAATGGAGAAATTAAGAAAGTTTTAGGAATTTAATAATGTAAATATGTAAACGTCCAAAAAAGGCTATAAATTTCAATTTCAAAATCACAACTAAATATTTGTTACCAAGAAATAAGTAGAAAACAAATTTTACAAGAAATAACACAACAAGAAAAACTCTGTCTAAAAAAGTAATAATAAAGTTTTATAAAATTAGATTGAATATTAAAATCAAATATAATTGAAAATAAAAACTCGAAAGTAACTACTAAAAATATTATTTATTGAATATACAATCAACATTTTCCAAGTATTAATATTTTTTCTTATTTATTGAAATGATCTAATGATTTCATCATGAAATTCCCATTTGTTCTTGAGAACCAGATTTTTAACTTTGAGGTTTACCATTGGAAAAATCCATAAAACCATCCCAAATGTATAATTAAAAAATTTCAAGAAATTCAATGACTTAAGAAATATCTCCATTTTGGACAATTTATTCTATAAAACAAAAATAAGAATAAATACAACATATTTTGACATTAAAATTCTTAATTTGTCTAGAGTTAGTTCGGTTTTAAATGACTTTTAAATAGATTTCTTATTGCAAAAATAATAACAGAATTCTAATATTGTAATATAAGAAAATATTGTGTAACAAACATAAACAATTAGTGAAAAATTCCATTTCAACTCAAGGGTTTTTCCAAATCCAATATTAGCATACCAAAATAAACTTTTACAGTATTTAAAAGCACATAAAATTGTTGCACTTTAGTTTATAATTGACCAGACATAAAGAAACCAGCAAGAAAAACCAGTTTAAAAACTTGTTAATTAATAACAAATTTGTTTTGGCGATTGCACCTTACAAAGTCAATAACCATCAATTCCACATTGCAAATTCTCGCTGGGTAAATTTTTGTTTCAATTTGTTATTCCATTAATACAACAAACAATCATCAACAAAGTATCAACAAATTTTATATAGTTTAATTTTATGTTAAAATTATTACGCGTGAAATTGAATAATCATTGTGCAGTTGTTTATAATTTACGTTTTAATTTACGTACCATAAAATGAAATAAATAAAATGACCAAATAATAAAATTTATGATATACAGAACCATAAATGATGATGAATGATGTTGACTCTAGGCAACCAGATATGCATATGTTTTTTTGTCTGAAAATTACATTGAACTTTTCAAACTGTTTGTTCCTAGGTAATTCCAATTAAATATAATTGAACAATTTTCAATCATATCGGTAGTTTTCTCATGTGTTCGTGTTTCGAGAGGCATTCCTTGTTTATCTGTCGGTGCTTCAGCA
Source organism: Aleochara sp. GC000083 (assembly GCA_030264555.1). Lineage (NCBI taxonomy): Eukaryota > Metazoa > Arthropoda > Insecta > Coleoptera > Staphylinidae > Aleochara > Aleochara sp. GC000083. Next base: position 16,329 of record JARJDZ010002400.1, on the reverse strand, counting down.
GGGACAAATTGTTGTAACTTTAGATAATTAAATTGACATCATTTTAGACTAACAATTGAACGTTTTTGTGATTAGATTTTATCAGTTCACTCCAAATTCATATTCAGATTGCTTCAAATTCGTTAGTGATTATTTTGATATTAGTCAGGTTTGACGTGAGTTTTTTTTTTGTTTTTGGAAGAAAATGGCAGTTGAAGTACTCAGAATTAAAGTGACAGAAAGTGGTAAGTTATAATTTGTCTTTTATCATATTTTATCATCAAAATTTTCATCTAAAACAATAAATATTTGATGGATGTTGAATAATGGTAAATGATTATTGGTTATATGACGTTAGAAATTGTATGTATGATTAAAGGTTTAAAATAATCATTTGTAATTTTTGTGATTGTTTGGAAAATTATGACTTCGAAAACATGTCAGAAAATGTATCGCAAATAAAAATAGCACTTTCTTTGATAAATTTTTATTCTGGAGCTTTTTAAAATTTGAAACTTTGTAAATTGTTGCATTAGATTAATAATTATGAATACTTTCTAAACTTCAAAATAATGTTATTTATCAAAAGTAGACAACAAATATATACATAAATAAGTACATCAACAAAAGGAATATTTTTCAAATAATTTTGGTAAAAGAATAAAATTTTTAAGAATCTTTTGTCATTAATTATTATGATGATTTATTCTAAATTCTTTACTCTAAATTGCCAATCTTCTTTGTAACTTTATTACATGAAATATTTTTTCTAATATTTATATGAAAACGACCTTGATAATTCAATATTGATAACAAAGTACATATTTAAAATTATGTTATTTAAAAGATCATTGTTGATATAGAAGAAAAACTCTTGAGAAAATTAGAGATCTTAACTTCATCTATGATTTTTCAATAATTCTTTTGGGTAATTGTCTCGATGTATTATATTCAATGAAAAAACTAACTTTTAAACATATAATTTATTATTTTTAAAATTTTATTTGGCTGTTGGAAACAAAACTTAATTATTGATGCATCCAAATGAAATAGTTAATAATTGCTCTATAATTCACTAATTTTTGTAATTACAAACACGACATTTGCATAACAGTTCAAACAATTTGGGATCGGTTTTCTGAGAAAATGATGAAACACTTTACATCAATAAATGACACATGGAGACAAATTATCATTCAATTATCTGAACTGGTCAGAACAAAAAGTGGTTTTAATTATTTTCAATTTTAATTGCTTTACTTGCAAAGTAATTTTCAAGAAATTTATTGTGCATATTAAATTAATTGATACTATTCTGCACGTGAATTCAAATCAGGTAGAAATTAATAAGTCATTTTACCATAAAATTCATTTTTGAACACTTTAAAAAAATTTTAAGTTGATTGTAACATTAGTAACATTAATCGACAATTTAGTGATGTTTTATTAAATTATATTTTTTCAGCGAGTTATAATATCTGAATGTTTAAATGATGCCAAAAAAGTTTATAAAGAGAATTTGCCCTAACTATAAACTTTCATGAAAGTGACAATTCTATTTTATGAGGATTAATTTTATAACAAAACACATTTTTCATAAGAACAACAGGTGCAAAATTATTAAATAATTATCATAATTTTCCAAGTGGGGAGTAACATATTTTACGTGTGGTGATGCTGTATATTGTGTTGCCTATAATCTATATAAAATTTTTACAAATTTTCTAATGGTAATTCAGAAAGTACAAAATTCAATTCAAATTTGTAGTTAATAAATTTAGGCAAGCAGTAAATGTAATCCACATTTATATATGTAATTCAGTTTGCAACAATAGTAATTCAGATTTGTAAATATCATTGAAAAAACATAAGAAACATTAAATGTATTTCAGATTAACAAACGTAATTGAAAATACATCAAATGAAATTCAGAAAAGTTCAAATACAAATCAAATTAATTCCAGTTTTTGTTAAATAATAATTCATTTTTATATGTTAATTACACATAACATCAGAATAATTTTATTATTAATTCAGCAGTAATTATTACTCAGTTTATAATTACAACTTAAATCAACTTCAATGAAATCTGAATTACATATAATGCTTTCTGATTTTCAAATGACAATTTCTGAATTACATTTCATGAATTGGAATTATATTTATATCATTTTGAATTACTGATGTTTTCTGGATTACTATTCTAGATTTGAAAGTCATTTGAAACTTTCTCAATTTCATTAAAAAATCTGAATATTATTTATTCTTTTTTTAAATTTAATTTAAATTTAATTAATAGCAAAAATCTACAGAAAAATACGGAAGCATATTTATCTACAATTCTTGATTTACACATTCCAATTTTTATTCAATATTTTTTTGATTTAAAACTTTAAATAATTTTGATTTGATATTCAAACTTCTTTATTATTTACTTCAAAATTTTTCCTAATTTATAATATAAAAAAAGATGAGAGAAAAAATATATGTGGTTATGAATAAAAAATTGTTGAGTCAAACAAAATTTCTTGTACAAATTACAACAATATGAATATGTAATTGATACTAGAGGAAATGCAGCACCGATAAAAATTCATTTATCAACTGAATTCTGGTTCATATCTTTAGTTTCACAACCAACAATGAAAACCAAGACGGATTTGTGAGTCAATATGCATGATTTGAATAATAATTATAATTATTTCATCATTATCATAATATCCCAGTTTGATAGGCAACACACTATACACGTTTTTATGCTACTTATAGTATTTCTTACATTCACACTTATTTTATCATAATGTGGGCAAAATTGCAAGAAAATGAAAGTAAAAGCAATCAAACTAATCGAACGAGTAATAAAACAAATGTATAAACAACCCATCAAAACACCTTCAACCAACTAATCAAGCAATTAGTGGGTGGTGTTTATCACCCGAGGGAATTGTTATCACGAATCGCATTATACACATCACATCCGTTATTATTGATATCCGCCTCGCATCGACCACGTTCCATTTGTTGTTGTCAGTATTATCACACGTGCGAAACGCTCACATTTTCGTTGGTGTTGTCACAACGTGCGAAATTCCACCATTTTCGCGTCCTCGTGCAGCTCGACAAAAAAAGGAACGTCGTAATTAAATTTCGATTGAATTCAAATTCGGCGAGCAACATCACATTCAAATGCTTTGCGTTTTTGATTTCGTTTGGTGTTCATTGTGCGCGTTTTAGCAGAAGGAACGTGTCGTCGTCGTCGTCGTATTGGGAATAAGTCAGTTGAGAGTCACTCGTTGTTGTCGTTGGTGGTGGCGCTGAGTGACAAATTGTAATTTGGTGAGTGATTCGACGAGACAATTGCTGGGCAGTCGAGCGTGGCCCGTCGAAAGTTTTTCATTTTTCGGTTCGTTTTCGGAAAGAAAACGAATTTCGATGCGCGTTGGTGTGGTTCACCTTCAATTTCTTGTGAATGCCAAAGACTGCAGATATTGATTGATTGATTGATTGATTGGTGGTTTGGGGATTGTGCAATGAATGTTTGCTAATTGCATATTGGACATCGTGGTGGTTTTGTAGTTTTTGCAACTTTGTGTTTGTTAATAGTGCAAAAAATGACAGCCGTGGAGATTCTTAAACAAAAAATCAGCGATGAACGTAAGTTTTCATTTTTTTGAAATTTTATATCCAAGTATTTTTGTTGGGAAAATTTAGTTAGTTACTAAATATCAAACATACATTGAAATCTTAAAAAAAATCATCAATCATCAATATGTTTTGCAAATTTTCAGTGTTAATTCAGAAAGCATCAATTAAATTTTAGACAAGAAATGTAATTCTGACAAAATTTAGAAAATATCAATTCTATTTAAAATCTTGAATTGTATTCCAAAAAACGTTGCTTATTCAGAATGATATTAATGTAATTCCAATTCATGAAATGTAATTCAAAATTGTCATTTTAAATTCAGAAAGAATTACATGTAATTCAGATTCAGATTTCATTAAAGTTGATTTAAGTAGTAATTATAAATTGAGTGATAATTACTGATGCATTAATAATGTTAATATTCTGATGTTATGTATAATTTACCTGTAAAAATTAATTATTATTTAACAAAAAGTGTAACTAATTTCATTTGGATTTGAATTCTTCTGAATTTCATTTGATATATTCCCAATTTCGTTTGACTAATCTGAAATACATTTAATTAATGTTTCTCATATTAAACTTATATTTTTTCACTTACATTTACCAAATCTGAATTACGATTGAAATTCTGAATTAAACATAAAAATTTAAATTACATCTGCTACTCGTTTTATTATAGTTTACTCATCTGAATCTGAATCTACTTCCTGAAAAAGTTTTGGAAAAGTTGTTGATTAGAATTTCTTACAAAAGATTCAATTTTAATGGACCAGCTCGCAAATCTGTTGAAAACTTCTTCAAGCTCAAAACAACCAAATTTTTCCAGAAAGACATTTATAATATAATTTTCAACAAATTGGGAAAAAAATTATAAAAGATTTTAGTGAATACATGATAAATTAATACAAAAAATTTTTGATAAAAATTCTTATTTTTGATTCAATCTTTCAATCATTCGAATTTCCTACAAAAGTTACAACATTCAAAATAATTATTTATAGTAAAATATGAGTATAGCAATTTTATTTCTTTGATTGTTATTAGCGAATTGAATTTATTAATATTTCTCCCTTATGAATTCATTTGCTGTTCATTTAATTTCAATTTACTTTCTTTACTATTGGAAAATAATTTTTAAAATATCAACAATGGAAATTCTACAATACTAAATCCTTCATTTCTGATCAGCAAGTTGTTAAAATCAGCTTCCAGTCAATAACAACAAATTCTTTACAAAGAAGAATTGATGAACTATCAAAAAGATGACAAAATGTTATAAATTTCTGAATTTTCACAAAATTTAAATTATCTTTTCTGAAATTTTACCTGTTGATAATTTTGAATGACCTTTATGGAAATTATTTTACTTTCTAGGAAATTCTAGGTTAGATCCTTGAATATTTATACAATCAATACTTTTTAAGTACCTACGTAAATTTCCATATTCACATCTAATTGACAATTTCCAATATTTACACGCCATCTATAAATAAACACATTTATAAACGATTAAACACTTCACGCAATCATCAATAAATAATCAATAGCTAAACAGTAAAAACTGTGTTCAATTACTAATTGACAATTAGTAATCTTCGATAATTTCATTACTAGACACAATTGTTTATAGTGGACGATAACGACAATTAAATTAATGATGTAAAACAAAGTTTGGAATATATTATTTAAGCAAATACTTCCAAAAGAATATCTTTTTTTTTAAATAAAAGTATTTGAAGAATATACACATATTAATAAAGAAATTGTCTACCATTTGAATTGATTGAGATTATGTCAAGGTTTCTTGTTCTTTGATACACACATTCAAACATTCATCAACCACACATATTTGGAATTTTCAAGTTGTTGCTACAACAAATTCTTATATATAGACTGAATGTTCAGCACATCTGGCAAATTGTAATTAATAAACAAATTCCTATTCTTGAAGGAGTATTCACATTTACAATTTGTTAAAATATTTGATAATAGTTTAAATGTCAAAATGTTTTGTAACGGTTACAGACGTTGTCATAGCAACAGAATTTTTACATATGCTCGTTTGTGCATGGAATTTATCTCATGTTTGACAGATTTGATTTTATTACTGAATTCGCAACTTCTTTATTTTGTACATGTTAGATTTTTATCTGTGAACAAGTTTATTGCAAATATATGTGAAGAAATTGCAATTAATTAGTTGAAAATATCTAGGAACACTTTTAATTTATACACTTTTACTTCTACAATTAATAATTGATTTTTATTTTATTAATTTTTTTTATAATATTAGAAAAATTCAACTTTAGATGATGGTAATAAATATATGAAAATATAGTACAAAATAAACAAAATTATTGATTTTATTTACAATTTTTTCATATTTTTTTCAGCAATTTATTGTTAGAAGTAAAATTAGATAATGTTAACTTATTGAAATAATTTTATTCAGTGTAAATTTTGATTTTCACATACTTTTAATTTAACAAATTTAAGGTTATTCCAGAAAAAAAACATTGACAAGTTAATGAAATTTTAGTGAATTCAATTAACAACAAGGTTTTTTGTTAGAATTGACCTAAATGTCATTGTTTACTACTGAGGATATCAGCTGATTGCGAAATTGTAACCTGATTTTTATGCAAATTTCCGAATATCAAATAGGACTATTGTTTATTCCAATTTGAACGTATTTTCTATTACAATATTTGCATAAAATTGTTTATTTAGATTCACTTTTCAAAATCAATTGGATTTCCTATAATGAACTGACTATAAGGACTTCAATATAGGCAACACATCATACTTATTTGAATTTTACTTTTAATCATATTTAATCATATTAAGGTTTAATCATATTACAAATTATTTTATATTTTGAAGTGTTAAAAACCAAAGATAGAATTACAGATATAAAATACAATTAATTCTATTCATTGTATGTTGGGTTGCCTAAATTGACTTTGTTAAACCATTGCTTTCAATGTCATTAAACCATACAGAGAAAGCATAAAACAATACATTTCTAAAAAATAATCAAGTTGACATATGAAAATATTAAAAAATCCGGTTTTTCGTATAAAATTCCCATTCAAAAAACATAACTTACATCAAAATGCAACAACAACTATGTAATATGTAATCATAATTCGTGATTACTTGAAATCGTCTATACAGAAGGTATATAAATAATCCGGTCGGTTGTTCATCCATCTCCACAATTTGTCGTTGATTTGTTGTAGTTTTTTTTCCTCTGTTCGTTCGTTTCTGCCTTTCTTTTCTGCGCTGCCTTGAGGATAATTTAGCTCGTAGTCGACGCGAAGAGCAATTTGATTTATGTCGAGATCATTTGGTTGCTTGCTGTCAAGCAGTAGTGAAGTAACAACATTAGCAACAACAGTGATTACTTAACCGGTTGCTCCAAGAAGTTTCCAAGAGGAGTTCTCACATTTCTCGCTTGAATAGATTTGATCAAAAGTGTCTTTCTAACGTGGTGTTTTTTATGTAATTCCTTCATATTTTCTCAAATTTGCTTTGTCATTTGTTATACAACGAGAGGAGATTTGAACAAAATGGGTGAGTTTACATTTTTATTGATAAATTATTCATCAGAGGTATCTCTAATGGTTAAATATTCAAATTTAGACATTTTGGATGTCATCATTAGTTATGTTAGTTTTTTAAACAAAAATAAAATAAAATTTTGGGATTATTTATTGATAAATTAATTGATTTATACATTATTTTATTTTGTAATTTTATAATTTAATGAATTTCGTTTGAATTATTGATAATTAATTTCGAGGAAGATTTGCTTCAAATTTTTGAATCAAAAATTGAATTTTTTTGTCATTGCATGTGGAATTAGTAGGAAATTTAATGAGTAATGACTGGATGCAACTAAATTGCATCATTCACTTGCAACAAGTTATACTTGATTTCATAATTTGTAATACTGCTAAATATTGATCATATGATTAGTTTGAATAATAAATGTGTCATTTGGCTAATTTATTCAAAAAGTAATTAAAGTCTTATGTACTTTTTAAAGTAAACCTTTCACTAACATGCTTATATAGGTAATTGTTCAAAACTAAACATTTTAGATATATTCTATATAATTAAATTAATTTTTTAAAAGCTTTGAGTTTCAAAAACTAAAATTAAAGTTTAAATTCGTAGTTCAAATGGTTTTCCAAATTTTCTAAAAGTATAGAAACAATAAATATTCAAAATGAAGGTTTATGCTTTGGAAAATAAGTTTTATGAAAGTAATAGATTCATAAATGTTTAATTAATTAAATAATTGGTTTATAATATGTATCTATTATTAGGACAGGAAGTCACGTTTCCTTTTCAAATTAGTTACTACTTGTTATAAACGATAAAGATTCGAAGAATACATACAATAAAATAAAAACAAAATTTAAAATTTAAAAGAAGAATTCAGAAATAAATCACAAAAAAACAAAAATTACAGGATTTTCTTGAGCATATAAATTGTAGTTCACATCCTTTACACGAGAGGTCAGTAGTTGTTAAATTATTGTTTTTTAAACAATTTGAATGCAAATTTATCAATTGGGTCAATTTTCAAATTAAATAATTTAATTATATAAACATTTTTAAAATTTCGATTTATTACCTAGAATATGCAAGTGTGCAGAAAATATTACAGTTCAGAATGAAATTATTTTTTCATAAAATTAACTTTATATTCTACAGTAATTATAATTATTGTTACAGAATTAATGGTTTAAAATCAATCAGTTTACATTTTATTAATTATTTCTGTAAAATAAGATTAAAAATCAATAAACTTGTTAGTGGTGCTCTCTTGTGTAGATTATATACACTACAAACTTTTCAAAATTGGAAACTTCTTTTCAGTGTTTGCAAATTTTGATTTTGTCATTTACTTGTTATTTTTTGATTAATTTTAATTAATTATCTATATTTCAAATAAAATATCATATTTGAAAACATCTTCATCTTGTTGTATTTCGCTCCTTTTGTTTTTTGTTTTCTATCATTACAATTTTGAATTTGAGAATTGCAATTTAAAAATTCTAATTAAACATGCAAAATTTAAAAGTAATAAATGAATTATTTGATGAAATGCTCAATGTCCACCATCTTGTCTCAAATTAAACGAGCGATTATGCAATGCAGCATGCAGCACAAGGTTCACTTGTTATAAATAATAAATTATTAATTGCATATGCATTTTTCCGCCTGTCTCAATCAACTGGTTACGCATTCGGATGACACATGTCGTACAATCATGCCACAAGCGTCCATCTAGAATATTATCAGACGACCATTTTTACCATTTTTACCATCAGCACCGTTTTTACCACACATTGCATTTGCACAACGTGCAAGGTGATGCTTTTTGCCGTTTCACATGTGCAATTTTACCGATGGCGTTCAGCAATTACCTCCCAGGCAATCAATCTATAAATTAATTATCGCTGGATGCGATTCTTGCCATTCGTGATGCGAATTTAAGAGCGCCCACTTGCATCTTTCATAGATTTTCAAAAATTGTGAACTCATCGTGTATTTTCGTCCATTTTCGGCCACTCAATTCGGAAATCGCCTGGATTGATAAACGTCATTAGATTGTAAGTTGTCATTTTTTATCCTGGTTTTATGGGTGTCATAAATGGAGGAACGAGTTTTCCGAATGATTAGTATGCAACCAATAATTTTTAATCTGCGTAATTAATTACGCACACGTAGCCTATAAATAATTATTTATTTATATTTTTATTGCCATTGTCATGCTGGGGAGCTGTCCATCCAGACCACTTGTATGCAGATTTTCCTCATGATCTGCGATGGTAGTGGCACATATAAATGACGATAGTTTGCATGTTAATGAATTAATGAGCAGGAAAAATGCGAACGAATGAGTAGGCACTGCGGTAGAATAGCACAATACTGTTTGTTGGATTCCACCAAGCTTGTTGCTTACGTTTTTTTCCCTAGTTTTTGTTGAGTAGTACGCTTCCAGTCAATTCCAGTCGATTCGATCCATTTCGATTCGATTCGATTGTGATATCAGTGCATTGTGTGTTTCAGCAGGTTTCAACGTGTGAATCAGTGCATTTTGAGTGAAATTGTGACTTGACAGAAATTACCCATAACTACTGCAACATATTAGTGAAATATTGTGGAATATATCTGAAGAAAACGTTGGGAAATTAGTATTTTGGGTTTTCTTATTTTTATTTTTGCACGTCGTTAATTTATGTAAGTAATTAATTAGCTAATTTTATCTTATCTTTCAAGCTAAAAATAATTTAGCATAATACGTATTTAAGGAATTCGTGTTCGTGTGTTTAATGGGTTGCATATATTAAAGTACGAATTTTAAAGAAAATAGACAAGTCATTTTAACAATATTATTAAAAATATTGCAATCAGAATGTATGAGGTACATTGCAATTGAAATTTAGGAAATTTAAGTATTGAATATCCTGGAATTGTTTTAATTGAAAATTTAATAAGAATATATATAAACAAATCGGTGCATTTTTAACATTTTCATAGATATTGTTGATAACATCGGTAATATATTAGTAAATTATTGTAGAGTTTAGTATATGCCAGTATTTAGATTTGCTTAATAGTGTATAGAGGGTTGCATATATTAAAGTACAATTCCTAACAAAAAAATAATAAATCAAGACTAGTTTATCAAAATTATCAGATAATAAACAATCAACATATCTTTTAGATAATTGAATAATTTAAAAACAATTAATTGAACATTTGAATTGCGTAATTGATTGGATTTTAATTGGAACTTCATGAAATCAATCAAAAGAAAATATTTGAAAATTTATTATTTACTGTTTTCTTATTTTTTTACACGCGTTTCATTTATCTATGTAAATTTTTAACAGTTTTTTATTCGAAGACTAAAAATAATTTACAATAACCATTAAGAAGATTTACTTAATTGTGTAAACTGGGTTACATATATTGAAATTAAATTTTGATTAAATCAGATATTGTTATTGATTAAATACGGTAATTAATGGTAACGAAATAAAACTTTGTCAATATTCTCAAATCTTCAGCAGTTAACTTATATCAATTAATTAATTTAGGGATACGCAATTAAAGAAAATTTTGATAGTAAATATTTTAATTACTTTAATATATGTTCAAGGACAAACTGCGTAAATTATGTAAATTGATAGAAATTTATTTATTAGTAAAAAATTACATAATCTATTGATGGAAAAACGCTATATTTTTATTTCGTTTTAATGTAATTTTTCTTTCTTTTTAATGATTTAACCTCTTCTTCAAAAGGTGTACAATGGGTTGCATATAATATTTTGGTTTTGCCCAAATTGTCCCTAACTATTCAGTAATAATCATAAAAAATTTTACCAATAACAACAAAATTATTGGAAAAATGATTAATTGTTTACATATCTCTACACATCATAATATATTACTGTGAATACTTAAATAATATTTTATTTAATTCCAATTCTATGAATAATATAGAATAAAAATATAATAACAAAAAAATTTGCATTCTTTACAACATTCGTTAAACTAAGTATTGTGGGTTGCCTACTATTTTAACTAAAAATTAAAAGAAATTAATAAAAACGAAACTATTTTGTCATCGTCATTGATTATTCAGCAATCAACGTACACCAGTTATATAATTAATAGACACCTAATTAAATCGAATTTGTATGGCGAAAACCTTTAAACTGCTTTTATTGGAAGTTCAAGGACAAAGTGTGCAATTTTAATTTGCATTGTGAAATCCGACTACATAAAGACATTAGATTTCTCTTTTGCATTTGCTTAGCAACTCAAAATTGATATTAAAAATTAATGAATTGTATAATTGCATTTAAATACACTAATTGGTTGTGAAGTTGTCAATAACGCATGCAAATTATTGTTTTTAATGATGTTTAATTCGTGCACTTTCATGTTTGGAATCGACATGAATTTTATTGCAAAATAATTAATTAACCAATCTTCATAGAACAAGATCATTATTTAATAATCAACAAATATAAGACAACATTAAAAATTAATTTTTAAAAACAAAACGTCCTTATTTGTTACATAACATCGATAGGTTTTTAAAGGATTGTTATCCTCATAACCTCATTTGATTATTAATCACACATTTTTTGTCATTATATCCTGATAACGTAACCAGCTAATAAATTATCCACTTATGGGATTTTATGAGCCTGTTAATATCAACTAACCGAAAATAGCATTCAGTGAATTAGAAAGATAGCATTGTTTGATGGGTGTAATCATTTTGGTTGGTGTTCAAATTGTGTGTTGATGTTGATATTCGCCATCATCATCAAAAGAGAATCAATATTTTGACACATGGATTTGGGGTTAGATATCTCATTCGCATCCATCATTTTGCATATCGATTATGTTATTTATGATATTATTATATTGCGGTAGGCATTTTTAACATGTTATGTTATGAAATAAATTGTTAAATTTTCCATTGCTTCCTGACATTTATAAGTTAGCTTCAGCAATTTCTGAGTAACTATGGCAACCAGCTGTTTATTTTCATTTTGGAGTATATAATATATGGAGTAAGCATTGCTATCACTTCCATTTCATAAGGCGCATGCGCCTTATTGAAAATGAAGATTTTCCAAAAATAGTCAAAATTCTTTAATTAGTTTTAAAATTAACACCAATTTGGTGGGAAATTAGTGAACTGTTTATTTACTACAATTTGTTGAAATTATTAAACAACAAATATATATATTATAAAACTTTTAGGTTAAGAAACGACTTAACCAGCTTCTTAAATTTCACTTCTCAACGATTAAATATTATTAAGCAATCGAATAAAATGTAATAAGACATTGAGATGTCAAAAGATTTATCAAATATAAAAATCTAAGCAACTACAAATTGTCGTATGAAATCAACTCTTTAGGTAACACTATAACTACTATTTTCTTACAGTGTGTAGAAATTAGGTAATTAGGTAAACAAGATTTAAGACAACCTTGGACTTTAGTCCAACATCAACATTCAAGGTACACATAAACTTGATGTGCTGCAATCGTCTTAATTTCAACAGCGTCAATGCATTAATGTCAGATTTAATTATTAAAATCACGTTGGGAACTTTTCCGATGACTCCACATCGGAATTCTACCATCAAGTTTCCTTGCTAATTGACAATAACGATCACAAAAAATGCATTACAATTTATCGATAAGGTGTGCATAAATTATATTGTCATAATTAAGTCACATTGGAAGTTTTCTCTTTCAAGGTTATGATGTCAGAAGTAAATCAGTAATTTCAATTTCCATTTTGTTTAATACAACAAATTGGCGACAAAATTGCATTTACAATGAGAAATTCCCGAAGAGTCAATGAAAACGAGTTCCAACAATTTGGCTCATTATCAACGAGTTTATTAAACGTTGTATGGTTTCTATTAATTCTCATTAACACCAACATCATTACATAAATGTATTATTCTAAGAATTTGTTAATTTCATTTTTGACCTCTAACCAAATGTTATACAAAAATAATTGCAATAACAACAATGAAGTCGAGAGAAAATATAACAAAACGTGTCTATGATCAGTTAGCAATGAATATCAATCAATTTATAATGATAAAACAACCATCACATTTATTGTTTTTATTTTTATTAATTGCCAATGTTAGTAAACAGATGGAAATTAAAATTTATTTGTTTATTGAATGTACAACAATTGAAGCACAACGATGAGCAGGTTCAATCACATTAAATATTTGCAGGCACGAATATTTTATGAGACTATAACAAACGGTTTGATTTGTTGGCAGTATGCAAAAACATTAATTCTTTTGTACATGCGACTGGTAAAACAACAAAACATAATGATTGGTTATTATGTTCATTACGTATTGCATTCATCGAGTTCAAATTGTAGTTTGTATTCAAAAATTAGCGAAATGACCGTGATTTTCAAATCTATATTGTTACTGTTTTTATTCGATGATGGCTGGATTGGAATTATTTATAGATCAGGAAGTTAATTCTATGTCATTATAATGTATTGCATTGAGGAAGCTACCAAGAAGAAATGCTTGAATTTATGAACATTCCTGAATTTTACCAAAATTGTTGTTCAATTGGAAAAATTCAAAACTAATTTGTTGCTTAAAATATAAATGCTTAAAACATAACAATAATCAAATGATTAAAAGTAGAGATTAACATGTAAATTGCTGTCTGTTTTCTAATTTCAAATCAGTATTCTAATTGCAATCAAAACTAGCAATTTGCTTCATGGTTGTACAACAATAATTTGCGAATTAATTGACCAACATCTCCAAATAACATTGACTCTTATAAATCTTCACCTCAACAAATAACAATCAAAAACAACCTCAATCCACGTTAATATCAAATACAACCATGTGCTTTGGCAGCAGTAGTGGCAAAACAACAATTCCGAACTTTGGAAGGTGCCATTACACGTCGAATCAACGCGGTTTGTTGTTTCAGTCGCGAATCATTGGATGCGTGCAGAAACTTGTCCGCATGCACCTCCACCCGAACGTGTGTTTGCACGGCACGTTCGTTCAAACAATCGTCAGCGAATGTTGCGTTTGTTGACGGTGCGTGTGCTTTGATGGATCAACCGCGATCAGTCTCATCAACACATTCGTATAAAGTCGTCCACGTGCATCCCACTAACGCCATTCCACCATCGTCCGTTCAGCGACAACTCGTCGTCCACTTTCTTTCCGACATTGAAACGCGTTCGCAACGTTTTCGTTTTCATTGTTGTTGATTCATCAGTGCCTGCGGTCAAGTGCACGTTGTTGGTTTCAACGGTTTTTTATTGCTGTGCCGGTTCCATTTTGTTGAGTGAAAAATGCCGAAGAGTGAGTAATCTTTTGTAGTCTACATTTTGTTTCAAGAACAATCAAAGTTTTACATTAATTCTGAAGTGCATTGTCTTTTGTTTAGTCATTAGTTTGCGGTCGGATTTATAATTGAGTCACTTTTCTGCTATTTATAGCGTACTATTTGAAACGTTGACATTACGATGTTCAATTAGCATAAAATTAATTACAAATCAATTATCTTTAGTGACATTACTTCAGATACTTCTGTAGTACATTAATATTATTCAACATTATTATAGTTATCATCGATAATGCATCAAAAACATCCATAATACATAAAAACTATGACGTGTAACAATTTCCAATCAGATTGTTGCAATAATTCACAATTACATTCTAACATGAACGTGCATTGTATGACAATTATTTACAACTGAAATGCATTCCAATCATGCAGATCATTACAATGTGATGCTTCTTATAATTCTGTTGAAATCACAAGTTTAAATACAACTTCGGATTCTTAGAATCATATTTGGATATGCATAGCACACAAAACTAGCCAATTAAAAGTGAAGGACACAATAAAAATGCCTTTCTAATGTGTCTTATGTTTGTTTCTAGTTGGCAAGCAAATTTTATACAATTTTATAGTGTGATTTGCAACTCATTGCATATGATTCTTTCTAGAAACAATTTCCTCTTATTCTCAATGTTAACGCACCAAAATTTCTTGATTAACTTGTTATACAAGACTTCAGAATCCTTATTTCAATGATGGCTAACATTAGCATCAAATTCAATTTGTAGTTGCATCAATTAAATTCTAATTTTAGTATTTGGATGGCAACGCAACATTGTAAAATACTCTCAGCACGCAAAGATGCTGATTACACCAAATTAATGACATAATAATTAAAAAACGCGGCTGTAATTTTGCGTTATTATGCCACATTCGTTCCCATCGTTGACATCAATTAAAAGGTGTCCTAGAACACAAGAAATTAACTTTGCACCTATACATTATAACATCAAACATTATTTAAAAAAATTACCTGGAAATTAGTTGTTGAAATTCCATCCCTAAGAAAGTTTGCTTTTGGGCTTTCATGGATAATGTTTGGGTTGCCTATAATGCACTCCATGCACGACGTTTGGGTTGCCTATAGTGCACTCCATGAAGTCTTCATAAATGAGCCCCGTTTTGTGCTCCATATCGCCAGCCAAGATAATAATCACGTGCAGAGAGCCGAGTGAACGAAGAACTCACAGCGGCGGAGAGTCATGCATCGTGCGAAGAAAGCATCGCTGATCGCTCTTTTCCCCTTGTTGTTCCAGTCGCCGAAACTATGCTGTCCGACATGGACGTGCTGCCGGCCATCAAGATCGGCGATTTCGTCCTCCAGCTCGAGATGCAGCCGCTCTCGCCGGAGATGCAGGAGGTCGCCAAGAAGGAGCTCCGCGAAACGCCCGAGAACAAGGAAGCTGGCATCAAGAAGCTGCGCGAATCGTTGAAAGGTACGTGTCCAATTCTCCAAGCTAGAATAGAGTAAATAATTAATAGAAGGCTATGGTGTTGATACCATAGATGAGATAGAAATAGATAGGAATCTCGCTCCTTCAAGGCCACTTGAAAAGTAGTTCTGGTTAGAAACACTGGCTCCGCTAGTGTCGCGCAGAGTAGCGATGGCGGGGGATTTGAATATTCTTAATTGCAAATGGGTTTTGGTTTTCATTGGGTTTATAGAAAGACAAACTTTATTATTTCACGTATATTTTGAAAAATTAAAAAACAAATAGTGTATTACAT
>JARJDZ010002398.1:0-20607 GCA_030264555.1 Aleochara sp. GC000083 | reverse complement strand
TTGATCCCAGAAAATCCCTGTGGTTACAAATTGGAGGTATCTCATGAGTGGCATCCATGTGGATACTCAGTGGATACATTTCGCTTTTAAAATCCAGAAGCGTTACGTTCCTGCTGGATGCGCTCTCGTCGAGTCTCTCCCAACATTTAACCAGGTTCGCTTGAGATTGCAACTTGCTCGCGATCGTCGTCCAAGAGGTCTGACGTGCATCACAACAGAGTTCGTGCAAATCACACATAAATCTCCACGCTAATGGACGCCTAATTGATAATTAATTACGCACTTTTCGCGCGGTGATAACGTAAATGTGTAATTAACTCACGCGTGTGTCCGAGAGGAATCCCCGAACGTGGGCATCGTGATAAACGGTCGTAATCTAAAGTGAAAATGAAGTACCGAAATATATTTTAAAGTGGCCCGAAGTGGCTTATCCCAAGAAATCCCTCGGTTCTTCGGGTCCAGTCCGTTAGTCATTTGAACTAAATCCACGGTCGCTTGAGAGCCAACCCAGCCTCCAAGTTTCCGACTTTCTCAGACTGGATGTCGTCTACGTCTATTTATCTCTCTATAAATGAAAGCGAAGTCCATTGACTCGTTCGGCTAATTTGGGAGACGAGACACTGTAGAGCAACACCGCGAGAAACAAAACACGAAGAAAAAAAACCAAAACATGGAAGCAACAAGCAACAAAACTCTTATATAAATGTCGGCTGGGTTTCTACGCGAGTGAGGTAACTTCCGCGGAGTCTTAAGAGTTGTATGTAATAACGAGTTTCGGACGGAAGAGTGAAATCAAGCGGAAGTTATGGCATCCGATGCCGGGGCCGAAGTCGAATTAATCGCTGATCGTGGAGTAGCTAATGTCGGGACGTTGTGTGCCGATTGTATTAATAATCGAGTCGGGCGCGAGATGAAGACGCCGGAAATCGAAGGCAAGATTGAGACTGGAACGGAATCGAAGGATAAATATGAATGCGGAAATATTCGTGGAGATAGTGCTTCGAATAACATTAAAGGGGTGGCTTTGGGAGGTGGTTGCAACCCGGATGAGGGTGATTTTAGCACCATTCTTAGCGTTAGTCGTACAGCAACGTTGAAGAGGGCGCTCAAGTTTGGTGGACTTAAACCGGTAAGAAAGAGTTCCCCAAAAGCAATTAACTAACATTTATAACAAACTAGCGGACCCGACAGACGTTGTCCTGCACACATGTCTTTAATTTAGAATATCACTGAAAAAAATATCATTAAAAAAGGATTTCGCTAAAAAAGAATTTCGTTGTCTCTGAAACTACTGAACCGACCTGAAAATTCAAAGGACACAAGATTGATCCAAATTGGCCCAGCTAATCAATTCAATTTTTGAATTACCATACATTTTATCGCTCCATTTTCTACTTCTATTTCATTCTGAGATGATGTAGTATAACTCAAAAATATAGGGTTACAATTTAAAAAACACTTTCCAATCAAAGTTGTTGAGTTGGTACCAAAGCTATTGCTACATTGTAATAAAAAATTCCCTAGTGATAATCCGGAAACAACATCAAACATCAAAAGCAAACCCGACATTGGAAACAAACCCCGGAAATATATAAAATATGATGGAAGCGTCGAAGACCATCCCTTGAGTCCTTAGATTTCCCACAGCAATTTGTAAATAGTTAAAAAGTTTATATTCGTTTGTTTCGGTGGTTTGTGGCAAACTTTCTCGTGCAGCAAATAAAACTCATTCAAAACTTGTCCAAGACCACAAAACACGTTCGGAAATCTTCCTGGTAAGCGAAATTTATTGCATAAAATCTGCATACATTTCCGCACATTCAGCCCGAAATTAGTCCTATAAACAATGACTGGGCTACACAGCGATTTAAATGAAATCATCATCTTAAACATATTTACACAATGCCCATTGCCATTACGCATCAACGAGCGCACTCGAAACAATTTAATTTAAATTTCAAATCCTTGTGCAAGGCGTTACATTCCCATTTTGGGTCGCGCGTTTCGCCCGGCTTAATCCGACCACACACAACAGAACAACAGCCATACCGGAAGCCGGAAACGACTTCTTTTCACCCCCTAACGGGAACCCACCCCCCACTCGCTCCGTTGGGTTGCTCGTATGGAAAACTTTACGACCTCCGGGGACTTTGCATGCGCCTGGTAATCGATACGAAATTGCGAAGACATTGCGGGTCATCCGTGTATTCCCTCGACGCCCCCAGAAACCCACTCGGCGAGACATTACATGCCCATTGTCTGCAAACAGTTTTACGTATGCGAATGCATCCGGGAAGGGTTTGCAAATGCTTGCGGTAACGACACGCCAAATGTCTTCGGCTATTTTCATACATAGTGATGAGATGCGGATATGAAAGAAGTGAAGCGTCCACAAGGATGGGTTTTACGCTCTCCTAAATCGCCGAATATTTGCCCACCCTGCTTTATACTAATAGACCCACGGAAAAACATTGGGCTTGAGTTGCTTTCTGGTATACATGAACCCATACAAAAAGCAACGAAGCGAAACCATCCTGAACCGTGGAAATACGCGGGTTTTTGGGAGGTCAACCGCATTGGGTCCAGCTCGACAGAATTCCTTGCTCGGCTGCGTTGACAAATCGCAAATTGTCGATTAAATGAGCGGAATGCACATGGTCATTTGGGTCGGCGAAGAGCAAATTTGCAAGTGGCCTTCATAGTGATCGAATGCGGGAAAGTTTTACGTTATTACCTGAAATCATTAGGTATTGATTTGCGGTGAAGTTTGTGGCCGAAATCCAAGTCAAACTTTCCAAGGAGACGGTAATCGAATTGCTTGAGGCCGAATTGTTGTGACAGTTTGAAACGTACGGTTTCCGTCAATCATAAACGATAATTTGCAATGGTTGAATTTGTGTGGACCGCAATTTTGCTAATTTAGGTGCATTCATCATTGGGACAGATTTGTCAACGGGGGCGGCAATTAACACCCCCGAATTGAGAGATGCTATCATCGAAGGTGCGACTATTAGACGGTTGTTAACGGAACAGGAAGCTTTTTACAACGCACTAAAAGCTATTATCGTTTAGTTGGCGCTCCGAAATAGGCGTTACATTACCGAATCATTTCGTACAACTTCCGTTCTTCCGGTCCAAGTTCCCTCTAACGAAGCGTGTATGGTCCTCGTGGAACTCTCAACCTCTAGAGAAGTTCGTAAAACTTATCTGATAATGCCTAATAACGGAGTGCCCTGCTCTCTCGAGTCCCACTCCGGGAAACTTAATGTGTAGACTTTATCTCCTCTCATATACTGAATGTCAACAAATTTCGGTGCCATATTTCTTCGACGACTTCTTCAGGATTTGTTGTTTTTTGCAAACAAAAAATTGTAACACGCCAAGATTTTCGGTCCAGGTAAAATTGGGATGATCATCTTCTACTATCTTCTTGCTCTTCGTTTTGATGATGTATTTTTGTTCGTCTAGCTCGGATCGTTTTTGCCACTTGTCAATTTTTTTGTTTCTCCTTTCAACTCCTTTGAACTTCAACTTGTCTGGACTTTATAAACGGAATGGAGAGAAGCAAGGTACAAATGAAATCGATTTGTAGCACATGGAAGTTTACGACTTCTCGTTCAGTTGGTTCTTAAGCAAGGCGTAACCAATGCAATTACACGCGCTACTTGAGCATCAAAAATAGAGGAAATTTTCTTATATTGGATGCCTCAACATCCAAGGAAAGAGATCTAGAAAGTGCCAAAAGTTGCAAAGATCTTCATAAAGTTTTGCATCGTTTTTCTTCACAAATTCTTCTCAAAGACATTATTTTGAAACAACAACAATTAATATCAATATCAATGGTTATTATCCTTGTTAAATTGATTGATAATCTGAGTAATTTCAAATCGTAAATTGAGTCCATTTCCGGTTTCAATACACTTAAATAAAATGGGAAATTGCAGTAATAAACGCTGGCTGTTAGTTCTTGTTACTCCACCCGCAATTTGTTCAACAACTTACAACCCGTTTCCGTTTTCCTGTTTTCCGATCGCTGCCATATATCCTCGAATAGTTCGGTGGTAAATTTACGTGTTACATGCAAGAATGCAGCCGTGTCTTTTTGCCCCCAACAACATTGCCTCTCCTCTGGCATCAAAGTAAACCAAAGTATGTGGTGGAAAATGCAGTCGCAATTCTGCACATGCTTGTAGAAGAAGATCCCCGAGAATAGCTGAGATGGCGTGGCACAGTATAACATGGGAAAATGCGGGAGCTGCATGGAATACATACGACTAATTTCGGATTTGAGTAAATTAAATTTTCCATGGCGCTTCTTTGCCACCAAACTGCACCCAGAGCTGCACGAGTTTTTCCAATCTCCGCCCCCGATGAAAATACTCGAGGGAAATTAATTTCTTAAATGCTGCGCGCACCATTGGCTCTAGTCTGATTGAATGCGCGTTGTACTAATTAATTTTTCTTTCATTTCAGGTGAGTGCCTCCATTATCGAACGCAAGCAATTCTATTTGAAGCCAGGCGCACTACATTCTGCCGTAAGTAGTAGAGACCGAAAGTAATTTGCAATTTCGCATTGATATTACACAATGAAATTGGATTTTATTGTAAGGAATTCGCGATAGGGAATGAAAGCGTAAGCGTACTCGGCTGGATGCTCTTTGGGCCGAGGAGGAGTAATAAATGTCATTTGGCCGGTTGATATTTTATTGCAGAAGTGCAAGGATTGCGCGTTCGAATTGAAGCGGGCGCTCGCTTATAAATTTGAATTTTATCTTGCGCGTGCTGCGTGCGTTATTTATTAGAAAATTCGAAATGCCGGGCGCAAATCTAGCGTGTGCGTGGAATGAGGTCAAGTTGGTATATAAATTGAAAAGCAATCAAAGAAGTCGATATCGGTTTTAGATACATACAACAAAATGACTGCGCTTGCAACTCTATTAAACCGCATGCGGGTCTCGCAAGAAGGTAAAAAACAAGCAAAACGCGTTTTTGGATTTTATTACCAATTACATACGTACACCCTCCTACATCTCGACTCATAAAATATACATCCGTTTTATGGACGTTAATTTTGTGCTTTTAGCGCACGTTCACCAAGAAATTCCTCCGATTTCTGAATGTGATTTTTTTAGCTACAAATTGGGAAAATCACATCAAAAATGATTCGAAAATTGTAATCTAATATGATTGATACATGGGTGATTCTCGATTGTCATCTTCAATAAGCGATTATAATTTTGCCTCGTCAAGCGTCCGATTCAATTAACAATATGCGATTAAACACGTTCCATCCATCAGAATTATTGTTACGTGTTCAAATTGTCGCTATCAATGGCCATTCGAACGAGCCGATTCAGTAATGGATTGTCCGCGTGCAATTCCCATCCAACGTGCATACATTTTGTGAAGTGTCCGGTGAAAATGCGGAATCCTGCTCGCATCTATCCCGAGCGTCCAGTCGAGATGATCGCAAATCCAATTTAATTAGGATCAATGTCAGTTCAATTAGAATATCGCGCATTACAACGTCTGGCTCTATGACATTCTGCGAAATTCAATACCAATCACATTCTGAAAAATTGCAAATATTATTTACGCAAAATATTAAAATGAGGAGGAGAAATGCTTGAGGTATTTAACTTGTAATCCAGAATTAATGAGTAAATTACACATAAATTACGCTGCAGGATTGCTGCCGAGACTAATTAATCACCTTATTAAGGCAAATGAAAATAAAAGCTAGGGACGCGTATAAATTAGAATGAAATTCAATCGCTGCTTTGCTTTGCCAATTATTTTATTGGCCACAAATTACACGTGCAATTAAATTTTAAGTATGTCTGGCATGGAGCGGCCGTAAAACGTCGTTTCAGTTCCACATCCAACCATCGCACTTGACGTCCAGCATTGCGCATAGAGTATTAGGGCAAAGCCACTCGAAATCAAACATCTTCGCAGTGCTCCATAAAGGCATGTGCTGCTGGCACTTCGTCTCTTCGGCTGGTAATCTCCAGGGCGTATTGCAGCTTGCACTCGCAGACGTTTCGCATACTTATAGATTGGTTCAATTTGTAATATCTGCGCGGATATCACGGCTGTTAGCGCGAACTGTTTGCAAAATGCATGCGACGACGATTGCCACATTCGTGTCATGTCCCGCGATGACGACGACGTCCATAGCAAAACTTTGAACTCTTTCGAGAGCTTCTTTCAATTTGCAAGCTCGAGTAATATTGGCATCTGGTTCTAAGTGCCCCCAGTGCGATTTTCTGCCACTTGTACGATAGCAGTTTGAAGTTTTATTGCGCGCGCTGTTTGGCAGTGATAACGCGTATTATGGCCGCTGCTGAAGAGTTGAAGCAAAATGTACATGTACATGATGATCGTCTGGCGCATTTGTGCGAATCGCATCGAGATAATATTGATTGTGATGTCTGATCGAGACACGCTCGCAGATGAAATGACATTTTTTTGATAGGATTCACTCTCGTGCTATTGATGCGTTCAATCATCACCATGATATCGGGTTATCTTCATTCAATGATGTATCTGATTGCATCCAACCACCGTGGACTTTTATGCGACATGGAATTAATATACAGGTGGTTACATCCAGGATTCAAATTCACTGAATTTCCTTGAAATTTTTATGTCTCATAAAATTTTTGCCATAAATTTCAACCATCAAAAATATATCGGGATTATTTTCATGTTAGGGAATATCATTTCTAGGAATTATTATTGATCATAATAATCCAAACATTAATGAAATCTCGGTTATTTCCTATTTATGGTTTGATATACTCGTATTATTGATACATTCGTATCTGGTTGAATTCCATTGAACTTTGAATAAAATTGGAAAATGATTGAACATCTCTACAATAAATCCCATTTTTTGCCTCAACATCAAGCACTATTAAATCTCAGAGATAAATGTTACCAAGTTAATTGAAATTCTTCAAAACATGCCCGAAATAAATTCCAAATTTCTCTCTCCTTTCGTGAACATCTTGAATTCTCTCCCCGCATGAAATTAAACACCAAATGCCTCACTCAGCATCCTCTCTTCAAGTGCTTGTGGCAAGCATGTGTACATTTACATCATGCGAGTACAGAGATCAAAGAAAATCCCAAACGACATGTGCAAATCAGCCACACATTTCATTAAAACTCATCCATTCCGAATGGGAAGTTTCCAAGAAGGGGCGCTTACAGAAAGTTTCCAGGCGTGTACAACTTCTTCGTGTTGTCATCTTCCCATTTTCCACGAGTACATAAATTCCTGGAGAGCTTTCATCTCATCCCAACATTATTAGTTTCAATATATCATAATAACAAGTTTGTAAATTTCGCAAATTTGCAAATTTAACAAGTTGGTAATTTGTTTTTGTTTGGTATGATTTGCTGTTTGATAATAGTACGCAATCACATAGACTTGCCGTGTGAAATTTGCCACCTTTGTTAACAAATTACCCCGCAGATATTGATTTAACGACGTCGTAATTAATTTGGCTTACTCGAGCTTTGTGCATCTGATTAATAATGTAGATTAATATTGTAAGTCATCTCGCGCGCAATGATGTTGCTTGATGCACATGCAAATGACAATACTGCCTCATGTCACCTGCAATTCGCACGAATGCAAAAGGCTCTCTTCCTGGCAAATGCATATATTATACATCCGAATTACGTTCCTGGTTTCTCTGCTAGCATATTGGTAGCATAATAATTATGCTCACGAATTTGCATGTGCATTTATAATTAACTTAAAGACTCAAGTTTACGTCTGCTATGATTAAGTTATTAATTGTTCAGCTGAAATAATGTAGATTCAATATTATTCCAAACAACAGAAAGTGATACTTATTTTAAAATTTAGAAATTCGAAGATGGACTTGAAATTTAAAATGTTGTCTTAGACATCAAACGTAACAAAAATATCCCTAAATTTACTTACTTGATTTCTTGTTGCAAAAACTCGAATTAGATAATTTGCAGAAGCATTTAATTCTTCACAAACAGGAAGAATTCATAAATTTCTTTAGTCATAAAAATCAAACAAAAAGTTTGGACTCTTAAATGAAAATTTTCTTCAATAAGGCAAAATAAATGGAAGTGAAATTTCATGTGGTATGAACCATCCCCCAAAATGGAACCAAGCAACATGAATAAATCAATTCAAGCATGAAGAGTATCAGATAAGAAGTCCCCACCAGGAAAGCTCATTTGCTCTCCCAACTCCGGATCCACGAGTGAAAGTCAAACCAAGTGAACCTTACATCATCCCTTTCCGCCGAAACTCGTCCTGCCGCCCAAGAAAATTGCAAGTTTGGAGAGACACACTGCCAGAACAGGTCATTGTCTAATATCTCTCTTGCCAGACGGGAACATAGATGAAACCCCAAGTGATTTATTAGCTGTACACCAACCGATATTTTACTCAACGTCGCCTATTTTAATCAATTCCTCTTATTCCGTTATTACCCCCATACGCACATCTTGGTTAATTTCCTCAGTTTCGAACAGCTGCCCATTTTTTCCCTCAGCATTATCAGCCTTTCATCTTCAGTCTTCATCATATTTCCGTTTCCGAAAAGAAAAACTCTTGGCGCGTCCTCAAGGCTTTTGTTTTTCGTCCTCGCATTAAGCTTTCAGAGTAAAAGCATCCGGATGTCTTTTTATGCGTCGCTTTGTACCCTTTTACATTTCCGTCCACACATTTCTTAATATGAATACAAACGAGAGCAACGCGTTCGGGTTTTNGTTTTTCGTCCTCGCGTTAAGCTTTCAGAGTAAAAGCATCCGGATGTCTTTTTATGCGTCGCTTTGTACCCTTTTACATTTCCGTCCACACATTTCTTAATATGAATACAAACGAGAGCAGCGCGTTCGGGTTTTCGGTCGGTCGATGTCTTATCTGCACACTTTGGGATCCTACGCGATCCTTACGGATGGCATGCGATCGTTTTCGTCCTTCGGCGATGCCTGCTGCGGGCTGGAATTTAATTTCGACTAATGTTTAATAAGTGCTGGCGTGAAACTTGGAGCAATTCGATTCGAATTCGAATTCAATTATGGCCTAACTCCATGGTTATCATTGCATCCAGATGCCAAGAAAAGGATAAGGAAAAATCTCCTTATTTTTTGTCATAAAACCTTTTTTTTATTTAAATGGAGGAATAATCCCTTATTTGTACATTATTTCGAAATCATTTACAAAAGATTTGGAGGAAATTCATTTGAAATTATTTCCCCATTGATTCTGAAACAGAAAACGCCCTAATTGAAATTTCATGTTGGCAGCAATTTCTAAAATGCCCCCCGTTATCGGGCAAATTGAAGTTTTAAAAGGCCATTAACTCGCAGATCGAAATTTGTCAATCAGAAACTCATAAATCTCCCTCGAAAAAATATTGAGCAACTTCCTCCACGAGCGCCTAATTAAAACCTGTCCAAAGGCAGCGAGTGAATTATGAAAATTTCGAAATTCTCTCCGGCAGTCGCTAAAACAATTCCTTCTGAATGCAGGATTATTGCCCAATTTCTGCAGGCGTGGTTATATGTATAATAAATTACCTCGACAAGATCTCAACGATCAGTGACAAAACAAATTTCAATATAGAGTCAACATAAATAACTCGGTGGATAAATTAAATGATTACAGCAAAAGGCAGCGAAGATCTTCGCCAAATAAAGCAATAAATAATTTCCTGTAGCGTATTTTCCTCACGTAGTTGCCGCATGATTCTCCATAATTGTAACTTTAAACAACAGTTAGCTGAAGAAGTGAATTCCCTGATGGCCGCAAGACGTTTAGCAGTAAACCGAGGTGGAAAATGGGCATGTGTGCCCTTTGGGTGACTGCATGCTATGATTGATTATTTTCCAACGCGAACATTCTTTCAACAGTTCGAATCAAGCGCAAATTCGTATTCGAAGCGTTTTGCTCAATGCGTCCGGAAAATATCGAAGCAGAGCGACTCGTCTGCCTTCTTTATTTTCCTCGCGTTTCTCTTATTCGTATGTTGGGTGTTGCAGCACGAAGAAGAAGAAGGAATTGAGCAGT
This sequence comes from Aleochara sp. GC000083, assembly GCA_030264555.1. NCBI lineage: Eukaryota > Metazoa > Arthropoda > Insecta > Coleoptera > Staphylinidae > Aleochara > Aleochara sp. GC000083. Next base: position 10,537 of record JARJDZ010002398.1, on the reverse strand, counting down.
GAATATCATCGTGCTTCCGGTTTGGTTCGGTTTGGTCCTCGCATACAAATCCTCACGTTTCGCGACGTTCTCATATTCCATTTTTTGCTGCCTGGTACTTTAGATATATTTCATTTCATCACGGGAATTTACAACCACATTGAAACGGTTATCAATTTTCCCAGTAACATTTATTTCTATCTGCTCGTTTTCTTCGATGGTGGTTTTCATCGAACGAATTTTCTTTTGATCGGTTCGCTAGTTGTTGGCGGCATGATGATGAATTGGAATTTCATCGACGGATTTTTTGATGCTTCGATAATTTTAATTTGATCGCGGACAAATTTCCCCCTTTTTCCCCCTTTTCAAACGCGCACAATGCGTGAGAAATGAATAGATCTAATCATTTAATAAAGTGTAATCAGTGTTTCGGCGTGAAGAAGCGGGCGGTAGGCAGAGTTATTTCCGAGCGAATGCGTTGGCAACTCGTAAAAATGAAAAATGATGCCCGAATGCTAAGGCGATTGCGGCGAGCGCGTCAAGTTGGAAAATTTGCTGCTCGATAAGGATGTGGCATTTGTTGGGCTGTTGTGTTCGCTCAGCTTTCCTTCATCGCTCATCTCGTCGCCCTCCGGCTTTCCAAATATTTTATAAGGGGACGCATGGATCGGATGTTGCGAAAAGACGAATTGGGCATATTTGGCACAGATGCGCGGGTGTGTGTCACATTGCGAATCCATCATTTGCATATCGTCATCTTTCGGTATAAACTTCTTTTGGGCCCGCTCCAGTTTTACGGGTATTCCGATACTAATTTATGTAAACGTTCATAGAAGGACATCGACATTTTATGGGCACGTCGTTTGCATTTTATTTGCGTTTTCAACAACAGATGAAAATAATATGTGGCTTGTGTGGCTTTATATGGTAATTTTGGACCTTTTTACTTACATCCACTCATTATTTACAGTCCAAAAATCATAAATTATTATATTTACGATTTTATGTTCATGGATATTTTCAATACCCATTTTTTCACTCAAAATTTTAATTATGTTAAAATTTCTTTATTGTACTTTTTTACAAACAAGCTCCATATTTTTAAATGCATCATATGGGAAATTTCAATTCCTTTCAATGACTAAAATTGATTCCAAATTCAAATTGTCGAATTGTCTTTCTAGACCCAAAGAAAAATATTTGTGAAATTTCTCGAATAAAACTTCCATCACTGGAAATTCGTAGAGGCATTATTTTTTATGCGAAGGGTCACGAAAAAATCGTAAATTTGATTTACCCTCGACTTCTTAGACATTCTTCGATAAGTAAAATTCCAAGAGCTTGAAGCCAAGGGTTAGAAAGCCAAGCGTAATCTTGAAGGGAAGTCGTACCGATATCTAAATATACCTCGACGATAAAATTTTTCCTTTCTCAACATTTTTTTTCTTTTTGGTTCCCATTGGATCAGAATCGTATTTACAACATGCGCAAAAAAGCGTCGATAATTTGCAAGCATCCCACAAAATCCAGGACTGGGTTAATTCGAATAAATCTGTTTAACACCCATGATACGGGTTTTGCACGCATGCAATGGTTGCGAATTGCGGTGGGAACATGCCGGGAAATTGGAGCTGAGAATCTGGAGTGAGTTAGGAGTGCTCGTATCAGAATCAGTCCGCCTTCAACGATGCGGTTCGAACTCCCTCACTTACATTTCTCGGGGGCAAATCACATTGTCGACTGATATCGATTCACTTAGCTGTAGCATGTCGAGAGATAGGTGCTCGTATGCGTAACTTAAGTGAGCTTTTTGCGTGGGCGGATAACATTCTTTATCTACAAGCTGGGAGGGTTATCAGAACATAACCATTCAATGTTATATCATAATTCCAAATCTACACAGGAAAATTCTGAATGTCAAAATTGATGTCATTTTTTCCATCCGTCATATCTTTACAATACCGCATTCAATATTTACTTAAACTAAAGAAAATTTAATGTGTTGTTAAAATTTTAATAACATCATTTCCTAGGAAAATCTTATGAGCAATAAATTACGTCGAGTTTATGGGTTATCTTCACACTTATAAGAGCATCCTGACAAGTTTTATTGCACTTAAAAGAATGGATTACGACAAAACTATAGTAAACATTCAACACATCATCAATAATTCATTCATAAATCGTTTGTTTTGATGGCAAACTACTTTTATTATCGATGCTCGTCGAAGGATACTTTGTGATAAATGCACGTCTGATAAAAAACACATTACTCACTGCTTCAATTTTCCGAATCCACGCAGATGAATGGAATGAAAATGTGTCAAGCTAAGTACTCGAAACGAATTTATCAACGTCCCATGTTCGCACATAGAACAATATAGTCCTATGTGCAGGACCTTCGCAGTTTTTCCTCGTCCTCGTCGTCGTTTGCGCGAATGCACCCGCCGGAAAATGTGCGACAATGAAAAAGGACTTTTTATAGTTCAGTGCAAACAGAAATTTATTTCGTAAGTCAACCATGAACTGAGTTTCAAGTCAGTTCATTTTTTAAAATTTCTTGATGTTTTCAAACTGTATTTTCACGGATTTCGATACAATATTGAATTAAATTTATTTTTGCAAACTATTTGTAATAAAAAAAATCAACTCAAAATGAGATTGGTAACAGAAATTAATTTAATCAAGATAAAATCAACACCGAATGAAAATTCTTAATTTAATTGAAATTATTAACCATTCGCAGGTTTTCCCATCNTTCACGGATTTCGATACAATATTGAATTAAATTTATTTTTGCAAACTATTTGAAATAAAAAAATCAACTCAAAATGAGATTGGTAACAGAAATTAATTTAATCAAGATAAAATCAACACCCAATGAAAATTCTTAATTTAATTGAAATTATTAACCATTCGCAGGTTTCCCATCATAAACCGTGATTTAATTAAATCTCAAACTACCAAACAACGAAGAAAAAAATCACACGAACTGCGGAACTATTTACTAATGAAAATTAACATCCATTCGGCTCATTTATACAAACAGATCTTCTTTGCGTATACTGTGTACTCTATTGAAATTACGTCTACTTATATTTAATAACCAGTGATTACGTTTTAGTTTGCTTGCGTCTTTGATGCGCATTTTGCTCGCGTTCGCTTCGAAATCCTTCAACTACTTCTTGTGCGCGCGCGCTTCAAACTGGGAATGTTAATTATTCTACTTGAGCGCGTACTCGTTGTCGGTTCTGTGCAGAGTTGCGAGTTGTAACTGCCTTCTGCTTGCATTGCCACTATCGCATCCCAAACATAAATCGAACGCGAAATAAACACAAATCAAAAAGCACATACACATAAATCTTGCGCATCCCATGAACGATAACGACCAATGGAATACGGATTCGGTTGATTCTAGACCAGAAGTTGGATTTCTGTAACGACGACCTTTCTTCTAATTCGATGCGTTTTAGTGTGGGCCGATTAGACGAGTTAACGAGACCCATAGAACAGGTCAAAATTGTTGAGTGAATGAATGCGAGTGGCACCGTTATTGCGATTGTTTTCTATCATTTTGAGTGGCATTAAAATGGTCGTTTGGTCGGAAATCTAAATTGCACTTGTTCCCATTTTTATTTCGTTTTTACATCCAAGTACAACGATATTTTGATGAGTTATTATCTCAAAAGTAGTGTAATAGAATTGTAGACACATAAATTTCTTTTTGTTATCAGCTTTCTTTTGTAGAAAGTCTGATGAGTGCATTTTTGAGGTTTTTTGGGTAAATGGATGTCTAGACATTATTTTGAAATTTATAATCAACTAAACATGGGATGCATTTGTTACTCGAATTTTTAAAACATCGAAGAATTTATTGACCATTTATAGTGATTAAAGATGTCTTACTGCATTCTTAAGGCATAAATAATAAGCAATCAATTCAATTAAAAATCCAAGTGCGATTACCCTTAATTGCAGCTATTAAATTGCCGATACAAATTGCAAATATCTTTTTAATTGATGCACATACTCTAGTCGAGCTAGAGTTTGCGGAAGTAAGAAAAATCCACTGCTGCTGGCATTCTCTCGAATGTCATTCGATCGAGATTTAATCAACTAATTAAATGCGTTCGAGATATTTATAACATTTGCATCCAGCGCTGGTCGCTCATTAGGGAACTCGTTCGTTGTATTTGTTCACTGTTTCGTTTCGATTTGCACGGCATGTTGTCGCTGCACGAATGCAGCTAAATCATAATTAATGTGATTAAATATTTATGAATCTGTTTCAAATAACTTTCAATCGAGTTGATAGTACACGCGCCTAGGTAAAACTCGCCATCAACATTTTATGCTCGTTGACTTTTCGATACGATTACGATCGACTCTCACGCGTCCCAGCACGTCATCGACAGCTTCGAATGTTGTAATTTTACTTTTACTTAATAAGCCGCTTCATTTGCATTCCTAACGAATATTTCTGTCGTCTTTTTCCATGAGAAACGAACCCATTTCAATATTCGACCGTATAAAAAATATATGGAAAATTTCAAATTTTGATTTATAATAATTTCGAGTAGTGGTAATCTAATTAGTAAATTTAATAACTAATTATTATAGGAAGCAATACATTATTCATTCAACTTCAATATTGCATTAGGGATAATTATTTACATGGTAATTATTTTAATTAATCACACAAATTAATGATTGGCGCCTATTGGTGCAAAATTTGTTGAATAAATTATTAAATAAATATGCAAATATATATTAGTTCATTTTCGGTTTAGAACTCAAAATTTGAATTATAAATACATCCATTTTTCAAAAGTTTCTTTGAATTTCCAGTCAATTGAAATTTACATGTGAAATCCCATAAGGCCGGCGCCTCCACCAAAAATCATAATTCAATTTGGCATTTTCTTCTGATTTTTTTCTAATGCAAATTCAGTGTGGACCTTAAGAATCAACATATATTTTCAAAATTCATTAATGTATCAATACATTTTTTTATTTTTTTGACATTTTAAATTTACATGTGAAACCCCATAAGACCGGCGCCTCCGCCAAAAATCAAATTTTGGTTTGGCGGCTTTCAGTAACTTTTAGACAATGTATATTGCTTAAATTTAATTTAAATACTATTCCTTAATATTTTGAGTAGTCCTAGCATCCTTGGAACCATCAAAAATATCCATGGATAATAAAATACGTGAAGGGTAATTGCCAACTGGGAGCCTGGAAAACATCTTCTTGCTCGTTTTGCCTTTAATGTCCAACTTAAAGGCTCGTTGCTATTGTCCTTAACGTTATTTAATGGCCTCGGGTTCTGTAGTTACTTATAATTTTCATTTTATTTAAGCTTATACTTGAACATCTTGAATAATTTAATGTTCTTGGATGCAAATGGTTGAAATGAAGTTGAGAATTTATTTGTAAAATAAGTTACCATTTTGCATGGCATTTAAACATTCCTTTGTATAGCAATATTATATGAATTTATTGAAGTTATATTTCTTGAGATTAGGAATTTTCCATAAAAGTATATCGTCTGTTGTTTGGCAATTTCACAAAAATATGTTCTCTTTTTTTAACACTCTATACGTGTATGAATTTTTATTATAATTGCAATTGTTATTTCTTCGTAAAAAGCTATTTTGTGTACCTAGTATTAGCACAAAGTGTGAGTAAGCACCATGGACGCAAATGAGAGGCTTTTGCCCTAATTAATTTGCCCGAAACTAATTAATATTTTACGCGTTGTTTTTCCCGTTTCAAAACAACCATTCCAATAGAAAACAACCTGCAAATCAATTCAATTTCGTTACGAAACTTTCCAGATGCATTCGTAACTAATTTTTTGCATTTTTTGTTTCAGGTGAGTTACCACTCTCAACTAATGAGTTCAACCCATAGAATTGATTACTCGTGGGATTCTCACGTGCAGTACAGTAAGTGCCACATATTTGCCAACATTTACCACTCGTTTAGAAAAAAAGTGAAAATTCCTGCTGTTGAAGCGACACCAATTAATTTGTTAGAAACTTTCATCTCGCATCAAAGCGCGTTCGTTTACGAGTGGGAAATATCTCATTCACTCTTCACGCGCGTATTAAATTCCTCCGAGGAGTTTAGAGCCTTTTAAATTTCGAGTGTTCCGCCACTCATATCCACCAACATGAGGGGGCGGTTGGTTCTTCTTCGCACCCACTCGCATACGAATTTCGTTGGGGGTGGATGATGCGCGATGCATTTTCGGCCTTGTCGTTTCTGCATTCGGCGAAGAAACGCAGCATGCGCGGGTGGTTTGCTGCCCCTCTTGGAGTCGAGTCGAAGTCCGGTGCGCCGGAGTTTTGCCACGTCTCGGTGCTCCATCGTGCTCGGAGTCGGTTGCCGACACTCGAGCCGCACCAGTCGGACCCGGAACACGGCAGGGTTCAGTTGGGCACCGCTGCCGGCCCTCATCCAAACGGTGTTATCCACTTCCGGTTCGCATTCCGTGCAGTTCTACCCCGAAAAGTTAGGCCCAAACGTTGAGGTTCATTTCTGACCCATCTGAAACAAACGTCATTGGAATTAATACGTACTGTGATTGCAATATCAAAACCAAAACTAAAGTGTATTTTTGCATTGAAATCGAGCATAGAGGACATATTTTATAAACTGAAACAAACCTAAGAAACTGAGAGACCAAATGAGAAATCGTATGAATATTTTTGGAATGATCCGAGACGTTAGCAACGATTTTTTGAGACTTTTTTTCGCACTCGATGGAATTTCTGTAAGTACTCCTCTTTCTACATCATATTGCAATTCGTTGACATTTATTACTGATACAACACGACCTTTGAATTGTTGCTGGCACGATAGGCAAACAAACGCGGGAAACTTTGCGATGCTAATGGATTGACGCCGTTAATTCTGACAGGCGAAACTTGAACTCTGGATTTTTCATACTTCACTTTGAAGACCTCCGAAGGAAAATACGGAAACTTTATGCGAACCGATCACTCAGCGGGAATTTGTGGCCGGCTCTTCGCGCGCGTCGTGTCAATATTTACGTTCACGTGATTGCCTCTTGCGCGTGTGATCGTAAACTTGAACGTTTAATTGAGATTTTAGCAAATTTACACGGGCATGCATCCATCGAGGATGGTTGCATTCCACGCATGAATCACAAGAAACCTCAGGTTCCAGCGTTTTATTATGCTTTTATTGCGCACTCACGTTCGTTCAATTTCGAAATTAAAAACCTCGTAAAGAGTTCTCAGACCTTTCAGGAAATAATCGCTTCAGTTACACATTTTCTTCGCAGTTTTCCAACTTGTCGGAAAAGACAATGAATACAATTTTAGTTTCGAAAGTAATTAATAGATAAAACTATTATTTTTTCATTTGTTTGGCGCGTCCAAACTTTCCTGAAAGCTTTCCGTTTCCTGCGATGCGAATGGAATGGATGGAAGAGGTGAATGGGGACAAACTTGTCCCTGAAAGTCATTCTCTGTTAAACGAAGAGACAAAAGTAACTTTTCAACTTTGATGACATTTATAAATTTCACTTTGATCAATTGTCGTCAAGTACGATAAATGCGTTTTGAACGAGCCGGCGTTGAAGAAAATTAGTTTTCTTCAATAATAATATCTCACTGGGCTTTTGTTTCGCGTTTTAATTTCAATTTTGTTCATTTAATTTAGCTAGCAATCATCCATACTCAACTTTCTCCTCTTTGTTTCCGGTGCTTCAAGTAGGTTCACAATTTGTTGGAACATGTTGAGAGAATAAAATTGTTTTTTATTAGTTTGACGTTGTTTACCAACAATAAAATTTGCATGTATTCAACAGCAAAACATTCTCTCTTCTTCTGTACTGTTTACGCGCTCCATAATAAAATTTCAACATTTTTCTAACGTTATTATTAATAAATTACGAGCGATGAGAGAATTGCTCACGTTTTTATATCCTCGACGCGTTAATGAGTTATAATTTTGTTGAATGATGTATGAGAGCAACTTGTATGATTCGCGTATGAAAAAATCTGCTTCACATAAACATAAAAATTCCACAACATCAATCTGAAACTCAGAAATTAATAGCGATGTATTTCGCAAAATGTTATTAATTCAGGGTGAAACGAATGGATACTGGCGTTTATTTTCAATGTTTCGCAAATTGTTTTTGAACCCTTCAGCGCTCGTGTTGCCGGCAGGAAAAGTTTAGTTGAAGCGAAATTTACTTGTCTTGTCACGTGCGCGCCTGAAACCTGTCTGCAGGAAGGACGCCCGCCATTCCTTATGGTCTTCCTACAGACCGTCCCAGTCGAGAAAGGCGGCAAACGACGCGACCCAACGAAACCAAAAAGAACATTCACAACGTTGACATTAGCCAGAAGTAGTTTGTGACGTGCCCGGTTTTTACTATCTTTGACTTCTCTTCGTTTGCTACGTTCAAACCTGAAGAAAAGTCGAGACACCTTTTTGAAGTCAATTGTATTTTAAATTGGATGGAATCTTTCGTACACTGCGGAAAAGTTGTCAAAAATCTAACGCTTGAATATGTCAATTGTTGCCTCAAAGTACTCAACTTTTAATTGATGTTAAACATCAAGTGAGTGAAATCATTTTTTTCTGCCAAGAGATTCATAAGTTTGAGTGCCTCAAAAAGGGCAATTTGTAGCTAAGAGCAGACGTTTTTCAAACAAACCTGGGCTCATATTTTACGTCTAGACAAGCTTTTTTCGGGGACATTTTGAGTGCTGCATAATGGGCCTAATAGATTTAACAGAAAATGATACTTTTTGTGTGCATGCACTTGTTGTGGATGATGCTGATGATGGTTGAAGTGCTCCACTAAAGTGTACAGTTACATAAAAGGGTATCGTCGTCATAAAATGGCATTTTGTGAGGTCAAGAGAGCCGAAAATGTCGAGCAGCGCTCTGAAGATGGCAACAAAAAATACTCGCCAAAATGTTTGCAACTTTGTCGTCATCTCGTCATAACCTAATGCGATGTGAAATATTTAATATGAAACGAAGACAAGTTTCCTTCAACTTGGCCACTCCGCTCAGTGGTTGCTTTTTTGCCCACACCTTTCGCCAAGCGGAAACTTCCCGGTTTGCAAGGATTAACATCATTTGAATATATTAATAAGAGACGGGGCGCGGATTCCCGAAGAATAACGCAAAAAATGTCGAGCCACGGCTTTTTGCATTTTAATGCGTCTCGAAGTTTAGGCGTTACACTATCATCATGCACCAACGCGAGTGGAAATGCAAATTGCACGAGAGTATCTTTAGAAAGCCCATCGCTTTTGGTTGCACTAAATTGTTCAGCGTTGATCATCGATTTTAACATTTTCCATTACGTTCCTCGGCGAACAATTTCCACCTTGGTTTGCGCCCCCGGGGTGACACTCTTTTCTCGATAGCCAAGAGTCATTCGATTCGAGCCGTGGAAGATGTTAGATAAGCGGGACCAACAACACAAGAGCTCCTCGTCGGATTATTCAAACTTATCGGTGTTTTTGTTTGCCTAAACTTCCCGAAGGAATACCCCATCACCGGATGTTTTATTAGTGGATGGCTGCCGCCCCCGACGTTTTCGGCATCGTCCCGGAAGGGTAACTTGTCGGCGTGGGCGTCAGGTAAACATGATTTCATCAAAATTTGATTGGATGCCTTTTAAACGTTGACGGCGGCAAACGGCAAACTGTCGAAATGCGATAACAAAAATAGGGCGCGCGCAAAAAATTCACAGCTTGCAAAAAGTCTCAAGCATTGTGTGCGGGAATCGATGAAGAGCAGCCTCACGAAACGAAAAGAGGATACTAAATTCCAATAAGTCTTAACAGGATCTTGTCGATGCTTTATTAAAAATTTACTACAATCGAATAGATGCGCCCGCTCTATCTTCATGCGTCCATGGTTGAATTTAATCCAATTTTCGTTCCGTCCAACAACAAGAACGTCCCAACAAAAAAATTCAATAATAAATGTGACATCATCGTATTCACGATGCACATAAAAGCCTCCAAGTTCTTTGCTTGAATTCCAGAAAATTTCCAAATTACATCCCAATAAGGATCATAAAGTTAAGGGGCAATTTGATTCCTCTTCAGTTGAATAACAAAATAAGACACTTTTTGCATATATTTGTCCTGAATTGACGGCTACTCGATTCCTAATGTTTTTTGTCCATGAAATGCGTTATTTTGTTAATGCTCAAAAAGCGCTCGTTTTCGTTGTGGGGCTTTTTGTTATTTATGCGGAAGCAAATAAGGCTGCTTCAGTAGACTTCTTTGGCTGTAGCAACCGAGCATTGGGGCTTTCCAGGGATAAAAGAAAATTCTCAACATAATTTTGCGTCGAGTCGCTTCCCTCCCATTTCCCAATATTGTTTCCAATGCTTCGATATTACATTCCAAAACAGCAACCTTTCTTGTCCCGATATCTTTGAAGATAAGGGAAGACCACCCAGAAAAATATTTTTCTTTCATTTAGTTTCATTATTGAATGGAATGAATGTCAGCGATTTAAAGACAAGATAAATGTTTTTCTTACA
>JARJDZ010002394.1:0-39197 GCA_030264555.1 Aleochara sp. GC000083 | reverse complement strand
GTCGATACCCAATGATTACGTATTACAATGCAATAATTAATTAATAGCCGGAATATGCAATACCAGATGTTGTTGCACATTCCAAATGATGTCAATGATTCAAGTTAAAAATATTTATATATTGATAAGCGTCAATTAATAACAATTATGAGAAAGTTATTAATGTAATTAAACTGAATTTTTGATTCTACCAATAAATAAAATAACATTCACAAAACGGGCATGTTATGATTGGTCAATCAGTCAGAAATTTCAAAAATTATGAAGATATCTTAACAGGATTAGGCGCAGTCCGATTCATTTAAATAATTTAAAAAATTTCGGAAATATTTTGAAAATAACCTTTAACAATACTACTTTCAAAAAAAACCTAAACAGACTTTCAGATACTTTGTTAACCAATAAGTTGATGCACGAAAAAGCATCAACCAATTTTAAATGGTACCCTTAGAATAACTTTAGCAATGTTTAACTGCGAATTAAACCGTTGTAGATTAATTGATCCAGAATATCTATATATAAAAAAAAACAGGTGATTGGATTCGTGTGAATCAAAGAGAAGATCATGATAGTTTAAACTTTAAAAGTTTAGTTGTATGTACAATTAATGTATAATGATCGAATTTTTATAACATGGGTTCATTTCCAGTTACTAAGGTTTAATAGATTTCAAAATCAGAACTGGATCTATGAAATATGAAGTTGACTCCCTGAACCAAACCAAATATCGATAACAAAAACCGTTATTGTTGCTGGAATGAAAACCGGAACAGAACCGAAAAAATGGACTTCAATTTAGGAAAACGGTTTCTTTGAGAAAATACTAGGAAATCACGTGTGAGAGTTGTTTATTTATTTCGTTTTCATGGATGAATCGAAACAGATCCGAAAAATCGAAAAAAAAAACGTTAAGAAAACTAAAACCGATAAATTTTTGAAAAGTTGAACCAGAACGAAAATCAGTATCGATTGGAAGCCCTGAGTCTAATTGATGATTAAATAATAAAATGATATCGATAACAATAAGTACCTGAATTCCATGTGTCCAATAACCAGTGCTATGATGAAGCTTTCCAAGAGTGTCGGCTGCATACGCCGCATACGCAGCCGCATCCGGCACAAAGAACGACTCCTTCTGTAAGCGTTCGCTGAAATTGTTCATCTTCGTATTGATGAACATCGGCGACAAGTGCTGAATGGTGATGTTGTGCTTGCGGTACTCGTACTGCAGCGCCTCGGTGAAGCTCTTCACGTACGCCTGCAAAGTGCATTCGTTAAACGATCAATCAATATGCATGAGCACCTATGTGCGTACTTTCGATGCCGCATAGGCCGTCATCAAAGGCAGAGGCTGCAGCTCGGCGCCGGAGGACACGTTGACGATGGCGCCGCGCTGCCGCTTGAGCATGTCCCCGATGAAGATGCGCGTGAGCAACGTCACCGCGCCGACATTCAAGAGCACAATGTTCCATAATTCTTCTTCGGGCACTTCGCCGACATACATGGGATACGAGTACTGGGCACCCACGTTGTTCACTACAAAAAATAGGTTTCCAAATCAATTAATTAAATTTTGAATAATATTCAGCCGGGTATAAGAGTATGTATATCCTATTGAACTTTTTCTCATCATCTTGACGCGATGATTGCAGAATAGATATAGATGAGAGTATTGAATTAAAATTGTCATTACAATTTTTCCATTATTTCTCCATATTTAAAATCTTAGTTCTCGAAGATTTTTTGAAATATGGAGAAATATGGACTCCAACTGGAGCAATTCCTTCCATTCATATGGACGGTTTGAACAGGAAGACATTTTTGATAGCCTGTTGTCAATCTTGCTCTTCAAGATTAAAGGTTTTTAATTTCAAAAGGTAAGGATTAGACAAGGTGGCTATCATTTCTATCAAGGTAGGATGCAAGAAATAAGATGGATGTGATAAAACATTCAACAAAATAACCCAGCGTGTATTAAGTTGCCTACAATTGGACCTGATTCTTGATAGAATTTGTAGCAATGATTTCAATTAAATAATATTTATAAGGTAATCGTATTTTGATTAGAAATTAAGCGATTCACAAAAGAATAAAAAAGTACACTTTATTTGGCTACCGTATTGTTGGAAATTGGTAGAAAATTAATACCAATTTATTGAAAAATAACAACCAGGAAAATATAAATTTATTGCAAAAGCATTATATGCATTGATTGTTTTAGAACTATTTACCTTCAAACATTGAAAATTTTATACACAGGTTTACATTTGAAGAAATAATTTAAAAATATATTTAATATCTGATTGCAGAATAGGTGCAAATTTGTTGAAAACTAACAACTAGGAAAATATAAATTTATTGCAAAAGAATTATCTGATTAATTTCAATATGGAATAATAAAAACATTATGATGATCGCATTGATTTTTTTTAACTATTTACCTTGAAACATTGAACATTTTATACACGGCTTTACATTTGAAGAAATAATTTAAAAATCAATTTGAGAATCTGAATGCAGAATTTATAGAAATTCATTGAAAACTAGCAATCAGGAAAATATAAATTATCTGATTAAATTCAATAAGAGTTTATTAAAACATTATGATGAGGGCATTGATTGCTTTACCTTAAAACATTGACTATTTAATACACAACTTTATATTTGATGAAATAATTTAAAAATCAATTTAAAAGTGGTTGCAGAATAAACGAAGATATGAAATATTGAATTTAAATTGTCCTTTAAATTTTTCCAATGATTCTTCTGGATCCAAAGTTTTAGATTTCGAAGATTTTTTTGAAATTTGCGAAAACTGAATTCATAGTATAATAAATAAGTAAATGAACATTCAAAAGATGCAAATAGATAAAGATTAATTACATGATATGTGTTAAATAGAAAATTTACAATCGGAAACAAACTGGCTACTTGATTTCATCAAATAAATCACTAAATTATAGAATGAACAAATCACCTAATTGTAAGCAGATACTTCACTATTTTAATCTTGCAATTTATTTGCCAGCTTGTCTCAGACATATGTTAAATAACAGCAATTTAACATCTGAATGAATAAACTTGAATGGAACTTGTTCACCCAATGGAGTTATTAATAACTTATAATTCATTCATTACCTCCATGATATTGAACTATATAACACAATTTTAAATGATACACCAATCCAATAATTTTCTTACATTCTTTAAATTCTCCTATTAAGGATTTAGTATTATCATCAGTTATTATGGTATAATTTTTCGGATCAATTTATTATGTTCTAAAATGACACTTGGTATTGATTACACAACTCTGAGAGTATTTTATCTACAAGAAAGTGAAAGTACTCATAATACATTGAACTTGAAGGATTTATGCAATTTGTGTAATGTTGCTCTATGACTCTGACATATTTCTGCAACCGCATTACTCACAGCATTACAGGTAGCAAATTTTTAATTTCAACACAAGTGCAGAGTGAAATAGACAAATACATTTCTGAAAAGAGGTCAACAAGTTTAAGTTTCCATTTATTTATTTGAATAATTGCTAATTCTATTCCATTTGTCTTTTCTTATATTTGTATTTAAATATGGTGTAAGAAAATTTCAACGCTATTAAATACAACATTTATTTTTACTGATTTTGAATTTTAAGGAGTTTTGAAGAGCAGAAAAAGAGGAATTGCAAAATATTTAAAATTTAAAGATTCTGGAAGTTATCTCATAGGAAAAAAGAGAAAATGATATGAAAATCTAATTATACTAACATTTTAAAAATAGGTTGGTTTCAGAATTGAAAGTGGATAAAATCAATTTTGGCTTAACGAAATTTCGTCTACCAAATTATCTAATAAGTGAAAATTGAAAAATTTTAAAATCAACAACTAAAATTGATTTCTTACCTAAAACTCCGATTGGTAATGAACCCACTTCTTTTCGAACTTTGTCAACAGCAAATTTTCCCTCGGAAAAGTCCACTTGAATGATTTTTGTCTTGACAGCATATTCAATTTCTGAAATCAATATCAATCAGAATTTCACTTTCCAAACATTTCCTAATATGAACAACATGTTTTTTAATTATCAGTTTAAGTATTGGACTATCATACCAATTTGTTTGGCGACTGCTTCCAGTTTTTCCATCGTTCTGCTAACCAGAATAATGCTATGTCCACGACGAGCCAACTGACGCGCATATTCTTTGCCGATGCCATCGGTGCAACCAGTAACAACTGCAAATAAGTAACTATAATTAGTTCATAATTCTAGAGTTACATTGGTGCGGTTAGAATGAAAGACTTGCATTACAAGCATACAAGGAAATTGCTTGAGCTGGATTTTCGAAATGGTATTTGTTACCATAAAAAGTTTTGAGGAAAAAGTCGCGTATACCGGAACTGAAAGCGAATAAAGTGAAATTTTTATGAAACATGTTGTTAAGGATGTGACATGTAATGATAGAATTATATAAGAGTTAGTTGTAAATTGTTAAAGTGTGATGAGTTGGGTTACAATTTGTTTTTACTCAGTTTGTACTAAAAAGAAATTAAATGATTATATTCTACATGAAAAAATTTAAATATTATGATTTCATTTTTTAGTAATAGAAATATAAATTAATTTATATTAGATTTATTATTTATAAGAGATTAATTCTACAGTTTTCCTAACAATAATTCAAAAAGTATAAGATGCATTTCAAATTGGTAAATTATATATAATTAAACGAGTAGCAAATAAAAATTAATATGTAATTTAGTTTGCAAAAATTGTAATTCTGATTTGGTAAATGTAATTCAGCAATCATAAGTTTCAGATCAAAAACGAATGTATTAGTTCAGAAGAGTTCAAATGTAAATTAAATTATTTCCACATTTTGTTAAATAATAATTCAATTTTTCAATGTAAATATATATGTACCTATATCACATCATAGTTAGTTTACAAATACTAATTAAATCATTTTTTTTTTCAAAAATTCGAATTACATATAATACTTTCTGAATTTGAATTAACAATTTCTGAATTATATTTCATGAATCACAATTACATTTATAATATTTTGAAGAAAAATGACGTTTTCTAAATTACAATTTACAAATTGAAATTCATTTGCTATTTGCTCTATTTCCTATAAAAATCTTAATTACATTTCTTCTGAAATTCAATGAATGCTTTCTGAATTACAACTACAAACTGTTGTTTATCTAACATTGTTTTCACAAAATTCATATATATGTTTATCACTTATTTATAATGTTTGATTTCTAAAATAGGACAAATAATGACGTCACTATGATATTGATGTTATTTTTTACCAATTAACGAGAATGTCTTCGCATTGAAATTCAACAAAAAGCGAAATTTCTAGTGATAATCAATAATTGAATGTAATCATTGAGCAATCACCTAATGAATTATACCAATCACATTAATTCGTGTGTCCGCAATTGGATGACACCGATTTCTTCGCCTTCATTCTGCGACGTCTAATTGTCTTATCGAACGCTATTGGCTTGCAATTGCATTTGCCTTGCGCAATATTTAAAGTGATTTATGTCCTATACACACATCCAACTTCTCCTATCGTTTTATCCGATTGCCCAAGCACATGCAGGCCGTTAAAACGCGCAAGATTGAATCGTCCAGCGCCAACGAACAGAAGAGACCCGATGACGAAACAAAACATGTCCAAATAAATAGATGGTTTAAATGAATACGTCTACAAATTACAACTTACGCGCCCACTCGCCGTAACGTTTCACCGTGGATTCGTCATACGCCGGCAGCAGGAATGGTGCAAGATGCGCATGAATGGTCTGCAGAAGGACTACAATCGTGTCCTTCAGGAAGAAACACACGTAGAGGAATCCTATAATGCTGAAGATGAAAGTGAAGATTCCACACTCGATTAACGCCATCATGTTCCTAAAATAAAATAATTTGTTTCCATTACTAAAACATGGATTACTGATTACTATCGGTAAATGCATGCAGAATAATTGAAGAAAGATTTCAGTAGGTCAACGTTGAATGGCGTGTCAATAGCATTTCGTGCTGCGAAATGTTCGATCGTCTTGCACAAACAAGAATCGATGAACGTGTGGCTGTTAATAGAAATAATGATAATGATAAATGTTAAATACATAAAATATGCGCAAGAGAATTTTGTACAAAAAGTCATCCGTGCAACTGGGTTGCAAGAAGCGTGTGTCAAGGTGACTTCTTCAAGTTATTGCTTATTTTCACTCACTGTTTCAACATTCATTAGCTGATTGTTGGGCAAGTTCGGATTTTCCTTGCTTCTTCTTTGCTGTAGTTGTTAGTTCGAGCGTGTCTGGGCAATTATTGATATTTGATGTGCATATTACTGCTAAGTGTCTAATAAAGTCCAGGCCATGTGTTACTGGTTATACATTTTCCAGTTGAAATTCAGAAAGTATCAGTTATATTTCAGAAAAGAAGAAATGTAATTGCGATTTATAAATAGAATTTAATGATGAATTTCAAATATTGAATTGTAATCCAGAAAATGTCACTAATTCAGGATGCTGTAAATCTAAAATTGTCATTTGCAACTCAGAAAGTATTACATATAATAATTCAATTGAAGTTGATTTAAGTAGTAATTATAAACTCAGAGATAATTACTGCTGCAATAATAATGTCAATATTCTGATGCAATAATTTACATATCAAAAACTGTATTATTATTTGCAAAGAGCAGAACCAATTTGATTTGCATTTGAACTCTTCAGAATTTCATTTGATGTAAATTCGAATTTTAAATCTATATTTACTCAATTATATTTATCAAATTTGAATTACAACAGTTGCAAACCGAATTACATGTGAATTGTTGCTCGCTTTATAACAATTTACTAATTTGTATTGCATTTTAAATTTTCTGAATTACTATTACAAGAGGTTTAAACTGAAAGGTGAATTAATCGCGATTAGGAACGAAAATTCTTATAAATTTATAAATGAAAGAAATGATTAAAATTTCTTTTAGATTACCATACGAAATAAACTTGTGGAATACAATTAAAAATTTAATGCTTTTTAAATTTTATTACAATCCCTTATATGCATTTAAGAAATCTAATAAAATTTATAAAATTTTAACAGTGAATTCACATTAAAAACTGAAAATAATTGGCACATTTTACATCATCAAATTAATCATCAAATTCAATGAAATATTAAACCGTCCTTTAAAATTCGAATGATTACTTTTTTCAATTTGCATTTACGCAGTTTTTAGCAACTTTGTAATTACGAATTTATATCTATAAACATATAGTTTCCATTACAATTGCACACTTAAGAATTTAATTAACATTTATAGTTTTGGATATATCCCTATTCAAACAACGCTTCAATGTTTACACAAGCATAACATTAAAACCTATTACAAAATTTACCAAAAGTTCATAAAAATTATAGACTAAGCCTAAAAATTCGAGTTATTACAAATATATTATTTTTGAATCAATATATAATGCCAAAACTTTGGAAAAAAATTATGACTCAACTATTGCACAAAAGGCAATATAAATCCAGAAAAGCAATTTCTCGAAGTTTATAGCCAATAAAATGCTACATGCGCACAAACTGATCATTATTGAACCATACATAGGTGTCAAAAATTGAACAAACTTGAAGGCAATGAAACTCTGTTTCTTTGTTGGCATTAAACCTCTAAATGGAATGAATGCACTGATGTTGTAATTTAAATCTCCTTTCTATATCGCGACACTTCGTAAACTTGCGCTGACTAAATGACATCAAACAGCAGAATTGCTTTGTGCTTTTTGTCAATCGTAGGTAACATTTTCATTATCTGCATACAAAAAAGCCCGTTATGCATATACATTGAGCATATCTTTATGCATATGCCTATTTATAGCAGAATGGTCTACGAGTCTGAGGGGTCAATGAAGTAAAATTTCTAAATAATGAATAAACTCGGAGTTTATTGCAAGCAAAGGATTGCAACAGGCGACTGTCGCTCGAACAAGAACATTAATCGAGCGTGATTATTTCATATACACTCGAACAGGTATGTCACAAAAATGTTTGAACTCGACGAACTTGCAGAAGTGAATTTTTTGTTGCGGTAATTGTTGGTAAATTTAAATGAAGCATGGTAACCAAGTTTATTTCTCATTCTTAAATTTCACTCAAATAATTACGCTAAAAAACAGTAATCAATTGTTTCAGCCAATCCAAATAAAATTGACAAATTTAACGCCTCGTTTACAATGTAATTGATGTAATTTTGAAGTAATCGGATTATTTCCTCAATACTTTATTTAGAGCGTTTTAATTAATCGCTTAATTAATTAGGATTTCACTATAAAATCGTATATTAGAAGATACGCAATATTTTACAACTTACCAGAACTGAAAAACTTGTCATGACTGTTATTCAGAAATCATCAATTAAATTTCATTGAAAAACTATCTAAAATTTAAAACCAAAAATCGTAATGCAGTTAACCATAATTTTAATTTGGAATGCTACATATATAATTCTGATTCATGAAATATAGTTCATAAATTGTCATTTGAAATTCAGTAAGCATTACATGCAATTAAATAAATCTGAAATATATTCAATTATTTTTGATATTAGATTAATGCTTTTGCAATCATATTCACTAAATTTGAATTACAATTGTTGCAAACTGAATTAAATATAATAAACCTGTCTGAATATATTTTCGAAACATTTGTATAAAATATTCCTTATTCTGTTTATATAAAATATACAAATTATATAGATGATATTCTGGAAAAATAATTTTACTGATTTGTAAAATAGTTTTGAAACAATTTCTTCTCAATCAAAAATCATGTTTTTCCATTCTAAAAATTCAATTAAAAAATGTTATTTATGGCGCTATAAATGGATTTTATGAAATCCTCATATTTTATTAGCACATTGGAAAAGTTCAAAATAATAATATTCCTAGATAAATAGATAAGATAAATTGTGCAATAATCATACAAAATATTTCGTTAGTAATGAATATTTTGCATAGAGGCAAAATCAAAATAATATGAAAGGATTTGCTCTTTCACATGCAATTCAAAATAGCTTCTCAGTAATTAGCAATCAAATTTTATTTAAAAATGTTGAGTTGCGTGCCATTAATTATGACGTTTGTTCATTATTTTATTTGCTTCCATTACAAACACGCATTTACAATTTAATCGGATTTTGCAACGATAATAATCACAGTGAATTTCATTTCGGTTCAAGTGACATATTGAAAATTTAATTGGTTTAATAACAGATTAGATTATTTGTAAATCGAATTTGCAACTATTTTTTGTTTAAATTCCACAACCGATAAAATAAATTTTACTCTTTATGCAATTATTTGGCAATTGTTTGCAACGCTATAAACGCAATGCGTGCAAATAAGTTTATTATATGTACTTTTGCATAAATAGCTGAATTTTGTCGATATATTTCATGATTTTCGCTCATTAAATAATGAAATATTTAGCAAATAGAGTTAAAAACTTGACATAATACTATATATAATTATGAAAAATTAAAAAAATTTTGAAGTTACATTGTTTTGAATTAAGAAATTAAAAATTTACAAGTTTAATTAATATTAAAATTATAACAATTATGCAACTATAAAAGTAGAATTTCCTCAGACGATAAAATCACAATCCAATACAATTCAATAATAACTAAGCAAACAGGAAGAATTCATAATAATATATTTTTTAGATTCAAATCGTAAAGACCTTGTTCCTTTAATACTTTATGAATTCATTTTCACTTATTAATTTCATCTTTCTCAGGTATCAGAAAAATTATTTACATTTCTCATTACAGTGATTATACTGCATGTTAATTTCAAGTAAATTTTGGATTATTAATCTTCACATGCTACATACTCTGTATGTCATTCCATCTCATGCGTTGATACATTTTATTATAAACAAAGGTTGATCTCATAATAAGCAACAGTTTTATGCGTTAGGATTGCTCAATGTTAGTGCTCTAATGAGTTTAGTTGCATGTAAAGTTTTGGATTTTTACTCCAAATGCCACGGTTAATGTATGAATAGTAGTACTTTATTCTTACGGGATTATTTCACACACGTTTTACCGGAGGTTAACATTTGCTTCTATTTTATGTGTTAGAACATGGATGGAGAAAGAAGGTGAAGTTGTTCAAGGTTTCTTCTGCAATACATAATCTGATAGGTTCTGGCTTCTTGCAAATGTATGAAAATTAAATTACCATCTGTTTTCAGTTAATAAAAAAATATGAGATGAAACTTACGGATGGATAAAAAAATTAAAATGAGGACAAAAATATTTCAAAATTTAATTAAAAATCTTATTTCTATAATTAGGATATGAAATAATGTTTTGGTTGAAAATAAATTAATTTCAATAATAAATTATAAATTCCTGATAGTTGATATAACCAGCAACTGATTTAATTTGATAATATATTTAACAGTTGAAAAGTACACAATTAAAATTTTAAATTCAACCAATCGACGTTTTTATCTTTTCCTATGTTTTATTATATTTCATTACACTGCATTATGAGAAATATGTGCAACATTATTCTTAATTAGGAACGAAGAATTTTATGATGATGTTATTCATCTGTAATGTATTTATTCATCAAGAACCCAAGGTCTGAACCTAAATACTCAATACAATGAATAATTGCTGATTTATTCAACGCATTCATCAGTCAACAAAAGGTTAATGAAAACCTATTGTTTGTACACACTCAGAATATCAAAAATGTTGATTTTGCATTCAAATTGAAATAAGTTCATATTTCATTTCCTGCGTCAAGTCTTCTAGAAATTCCACCATAAAATTATTCATATTTGAATTAATTTGTGTTTTATTAGGTTCATTGACCAACCAAAATTAATTGACATTAATCCGGAAGTAAACAAAAAAATATTGTATATATAAAATATTAAGTAATTGGATTTAAAACAAAAATTGAATGAAAATGTAGGTTTGTTTAACGTCCAGCCTAAAATTAGTTTCACTTATCAGTAAAATATATCAGTTATCAGTAAAATAATTGGAAGTTTGAACTCATGAGGTGCTTTATATCTCATAGGTCAAATATCTCAAATATTTAGAAATTTCAGATTCAAAAATGAATTTATTTAGAAATTTTGTGATAGTTTAAAATGTGATGTTAATTTATAATTCCTTTAATTAATTATCAATGTTTTTAACAAATATTTCAAAATCTAATGAATGATGAATTAACAAGAAATTACATTATATTTTTAAAAATATGATTTTTATGTGAAAACTAGTGAAAACTTATTTGTAACTTGATCTGTCAATCATGACCTGAGTTGGACATTTCTTTCATTTAACCAAATGGCAAGCACCAATCGATTGAATTTAATTGCAATTAACTACTTATTCAATTAAACTCAATTTAATTGACAAACTCAAGCCAATTCGAAAATATACCAAGTTTCTTAAAAGGAAATCTACTCATAGTTGTAAAATATGAGTGCAATTTATTCATTCACTCTACTTTAAATTACCGTACATAAAATTAATCGGACTTACCTATTCACAAATTAAATATATTTCCACGATTTTATATTCCAGTCCTCATCGGCTTCATGCGAAATGTTACACGCACTAAGAACTAATTTAAACAAATAACATTTAACTGCCAGTTTTAAGAGTCTTCGATTTGTACGTTTTCTTCAAATTGTGTGTAATCGGCGTGTTATTGTTGTTATAAATGAGCATTGACAGTGTCAATCCGACGTGACTGTGAACCGAACAACCGAACGAATGAACTGAACAATGCGAGTCGCGATTAGCCGCGTTTAATAAAAGTACGCGGACGAAGTCGACGAAGGTTCCTCGGGTTTATATCTAGCATACGTACTAATACTAACTACTACACGTGCTTAGGATGGTGCTTATTTCTCCACTTAAGGCTGAAGTGGATGGGATGGTATTTGGCGTATTCGTGTTTTGTGGATTAACATAAAACAAGGCGATTTGGAAGAGTTGAAGACTTTCGAAAATGGCATTCAATTCAGCCATAAACATCTTGATTATCATCTTTGAATTCGAAATCAGCAAAACCTATAGTTGAAAACTTGAAAAGAAAATTGTAAATTAATGAGAAACGAAACATTTCTTGGGGTATATTTTCTTTTATATTATTAAGGTATACTACAGGTTTTTGCAATAGAAATTCAGAAAGTACAAAATGCAATTTAGAATAGATAATTGAAATTAATCCAACAGCAAATGTAATTCAGATTTGTAATATGTAATTCAGTTTGCAGCAACTTTGATAAATATAATTGAAAAAGCAAGTTGAGAAGTTTAATATCAGAAATGATTAAATGTATTTCAGATTACTAAAACGTAATTGAGAATACATCAAAAGAAATTCAGAAATATTCAAATGTAAATCAGATTAATGTCATTCTTTGTTCAATAATAATTCACTGTTTTGAGGTAAATTATATGTAAATAATATCATATTATTCACATTATTAATAGAGCAATTATTATCAGTTTATAAATACTAATTAGATCAACGACATGAAATCTGAATTTCATGTAATGAATTCTGAATTTTAAATGAAAATTTCTGAATTACATTTCATGAATTGAAATTACATTCATAGCATTCTGAATTAAATTTAAATTTTTTCTGGGTAAAAAATTCAAAAATTTTACATTCATATCTTCATTCTTTCTCAATTACATTTAAAAAAATCTTAATTGCATTCTTTTCTTTCCTGCAATTTAATTGATGCTATTAATTGGAAAAGTTTTAGCCCTAAATCTAAGAGAAACTGGTGACTGAATAGACAAAACCCGAAATTACAAATATTTAGGATTTTTCATAGGCGTAAGCTATCAAATCAAATGAAATTTTATTAATTGACTAATAAGGATCGTTATGTCATATAAAAAATTGTGAAATCATGAGAGTCATGAAAGACACAATAAACTTACAATTCATTCACGTAATTTTGCGCTATTCTTATAAGCGTTTCATTAGTGGTAATTCATTTACAAAGTCATTGTTACTAATCGACGATGAAACACAAAATAGAAATAAATCTCAATTTGATGAGCAAATTTAGCTGGCAAGTTAAAACTTTTCAAAAGTCGTGGAAAATATTTATGCATCTAAAGTCGTTAATTTTCATTTCGTCATATTGTCACAATTTTCTGCAATGCAAACTCTAGCATCAGTTCATCTCAATGTGCTAATTAAGATTGCCATTCACAATTGCATCTAAAATGCTCATCTTCACAATTCATCATAATAAAATCCAATTAGTTGTTCAATTTCAAAATATAAAATATTTTTTTATTATGAAGAAACGAAAATTGTTGCAGAATTTAAAAAATATTATAACTTTATCAAAGGAAACTGAATCAAGGAAAACTACTTTATTAACTATTAACTCTCAGTAATTATTGCTGTAATGACATATGAGATTGTTTTATTTTGATGGAAATATCTCATTTGCAATTAATTACGGGATTATTGGCTCACAACTTTCTTGTCTATCAACTTTATACACATTTGTTAGATGTTACGCACTGCAGCAATTGTTGTTATCCTTCGGCGCAAATCCAGTTTTTATGCGAGATGTGTATACGGAGCAAACAAACGAACAAGTGCGTAAGACTCTGATCACATATCTGTCAACCATATTGCACAAATATGTGCAGTTCAACTCGCATTTATGGAATAGGCCTTGATTAGAGACAATCAGTGAAATCTAATCAAATATCACATAAGTTTGTGAAAGTTGTCAAAGCTAAAGATGATGAGAATATAACAACAAATAAAGAATGAAGAAAAATACTCGAAATGTGTACAATTTCAGTACTTTCGGAACTAATGCGTAATTATAGAGACATCAGAGTAATTTTTACCGAAAAATTTTATGTAAGATTCACTTAATGAACATAATTTTTTTTCAAATAAATTTGCAATCTAACAAGTTTTGTAAATTAGTATTTTTATATTTTTAACTAATAATGAGAAATGAACATCTAATTGTAAAGATAATTAAAATTGAAGCTACGCATAACAAGAAAATATTAATTATTTTCATTCACGTTTTAAAAAAATGTTTATTTGACAATTACAAATATTAGCTTCATATACTCTTAAATCAAATATGGTTAATCTACATATTTCACTTCTAATTCAAATTTCAGAAAAAAAGAAATATAAGTCAGATTTTAAAATTATATTCAGAATAAATTATATTCCAAAATTTAGAATGCTATGAATTTCAATTCATAAAATGTAATTCAGAAATTGTTATTTGAAATTCAGGAAGAAATGTATATAATTCTGATTATATATTAATAAGGTCAATATAATATCAAAAAGCTGAATTATTATTGAACAAATGATGACACTAATCTTATTTGTATTTGATCTCTTCTGAATTTCCTTTGACGTTTTCCCAATATTTTTTGTTTAATCAAGCATATTTGCCAAATCTAAATTACAAATGCTACAAACTAAATTACATATAACATATCTGAATTATATTTGCAATTTATTAATCTGATTTGCATTTTAAACTTTTAAACTATACTGGAAAAGTATGGAGATTAGAAATCGTTATAGAATTAAATTCAGAATTGATTTTCTTTTACTTTTTGAACTTCTATGTTTCGAAATGATTCAATTCGGGGGTTGATGAACTGGTATTAAAGTGATTTAATGTTAAATTTAATCACTTTATGTCTTAATATAGGGTCTTTCAATATAATAGCCAAAGAACCTTAGAAAATTCAGTTATCTAAAAAATAGAATATAAAGAATCAACTTCAATTTAATCATTTAATAATTCTGAAATAGTGCATTTGACATCAAATCTATAATTCTTTAACTATAAATGTAGATTAAAATGTAAATGTAACTGAAATCTAAATTTCTATTAATAATTTCCCATTATCCTGCGACAATAATAAGAAAAGTAATACACAAACTTTTATACTTTTATTTTCTATGCAAATTTTTAAAGAAGATAATAAGCTAATTTAAACTGACATAATGAATGATTACAAATTTGTTTACTATAGGCGATATTCCCTATGCACACTGAAACTTCCACTTAATTAGGGAACTAACTGAAGCATGCACACTAAAACTAGAGCTAAAGCTAAAGCAAACGCAGGCGTTGCTTTCACGATTTTCCAATGCCGACGACGCAATCCCATCTCACAGCGCGCGAAAAATGTGCGAAAGTTTTTGTTAATTAGCGCCATTTTTAATGTCCGGCAGCAACGACTCGGCCCACTTGAGTCGCGATAATTCAGTTAGCATTCAGCGCAAAAAGTTCGCGCGCGTTCCCATCGCGCTGATTTATTGCATTTTCTTTTCTCGGCGCGAAAAAAGCGCGCGTCCGTTTGACAACAGTTTCTGATAGCTCTCGTAATTTTCACAAATTTATGCGGAAATTCCGAATAATAATAATAATGTAGGAAGAGGGTGCAAGTTGAATTTGAATATTTCGATTGTTAGGACTAATTTTTGCAAGCAGGAGCTTCAAAGATGTAATTGTCCTGTGAATGAATGGTAACTTATTGGGCGACGATTTTATGTGCGTTTGGAATTGACTTGGAAGTACTTACGAGTCGTTATTGCCGACATATTTCGTTTAGTGCCTCGGACAACGTCTAAAATGGTCATTTTCCGAACGTTCCCGGGATATTTTCAATCCGATTCGTATCAAATGTGTGATTTTAATGTCTTTCCTTTCTTCAATTTATTCTCTTCTACTTCTGTAGGGTTTATTCCATTTGTTTCTGAACAATTTATCCGAAAATTTTTGAGAGAAATTTTTAATACCAAAAATATTCACATTTTTTATTTATATTATTCTCCAACGTTTGAGAAATAAAAATTCAATTTAATAATGAAAAAACAGGATGGATTTTTAAATTTTTTATAACATTTCATTTACTAGGTTAAAAAATGAAAAAATGATTTAATATTGTAACAAAAATCAACACAATGTTCACAGTTTGAAGCACTAATATCAAACTAAATAATTACATTTATATTGAAAATCTTTTGCATTAAAAATCCATGGATATTCTCACTTTACAAGAAAATGGTTTTAATGAAATTATATCTAAACAAAAGTAGGAAATAAAATTGATTAAAAGTATAAATAAAAAATTAAAAATAAATAAAAATTGATTTGATTTATGTTGAGTTGCATAGAATATCAATATCAGGTTAATATGATAATCAAAATTTAGCTTACTTTTAAACAAGAAATTTCCTATAAAGTTAGAATCTTCTAGAACATTCTGTAGTAACATAACTTACAAAACCCAATAGCTGATGGCCCTTTGCATATGGACCATATAAACCCATTTACATCGTTAGCACTTACAAGCTGCTTCCGCTTCCTGTAAATTATTCCCCCCGGGAATTACACTATCAATAACAGCGTTCACATGGGCTATTCAATTGAAAATTCGATTTCGTCGCTTCCAGCCGCAGATTACATAGAAGCCTAACCTCTTCATTCGATAGCGCACTTAATTGAGGGCTGCCTCATGTGTTCTTAAGATAGCTTGCTTATCAGCATCGGGCGTCGCTCATAAACTAATCCGGAAGACATGTGAGCAGCGCGTAAAAATCGATGGCGGCCGGCGGAAGTTAGGAACTCTTCGAAACATGCGCCGCCTCTTCTTGATAATCCAACCGACTCATAAATATCCGTAATGCGCTCGCATGGCCGCTGGCTGTGAATGAGATAGAGGGCCGAACGTTAATGCGGTCCAACGATGGCTTTTTCCACGTTTCTGTTGATTTCCTCCACGGTTGGTGGTGGTGTAGGTGGAGGCGATGGTGATGGTGGTGCTTCTTCGCTGGATGCCGCCTTCTTGTTCTTTGCCGGCGTGCAGTGCGCGAAGGGTAAAGTGTTTATGGCACGAGCGAGACGTTTTTTTGTCCGGCGGCCGCAAATTGTTTGATGAAGGGGAAAGATTTTAGCGCATGCAGCGGGGGTGGCAGGCAAAGGTTGTGCGCGAGGTGGAAGGAAATGCACGGTGGAGAATGTGCGGCGAATAAATGCGCCCGATGCTTCCGGGAGGCGAGCAGATTCTCGAGTGCCGTTCGAGTGTCGCATGGAAAAACTTAATGGGTCGGGAGTTTATCGTTGACACAAATACGATTTTAATATGCAAATCTTAGGAAATTTAACGTAATTTGCGGCTTCCTTATAAAAGTTAACTGTGTTAGGAGTCGAAAATTGATATTTTCCTACTGGAATTTTGTCTGATGTCATAAATAGATAAATATTATCAGGTCCGGATAAAAGTACATACCACAGTTACAATTATTCTGTTATATATTATATATATTATTTTGTTATTCTGTTATATTCATCTTAAATTAATTCATCTTTCTGGAGTATGTAATCTAAAACATATTTTGTGTGTTACATGTCAATTTAGTGAAAAACCTTATTATACAATTGAGAGAAATTAACACGCTTCAAATAGAAAGAACAAAGCGGTTCTGGATCAAGACCTTGTTGCCTGAATGATATTCAAAATTTGACAAATATGATCATAATGTGTCAGGTTAAATAAGATTTTAATAATTTACTTGAAAAAATTTACAAGTCATATCAAAATTTGTGGTAAGAATTTTGGATGTTTTGGACTTCTTGGAACCTTGTAGCAACTTTTTTGCAATTATAAACTCGTAAAATATATGTATTATTCGTTTATAATTTTGTATTTAATGCATAATGTAACCTACTATTCTATAAATGGAATTGCCATTACTTTATAGCAATAATGAGATAATAGTATGTCAATCAATGTCTAGTATCTAATTAGCTGGATCATATTATTGTTAATACAGGTTAATTGTTGCAATTTGATTAACTGATGAAATTAAATCCTTTGAGACTATCTATGTCATATCAATCTATTCCCGAGAAATCATTGATGTTGTTATATGTATCCTCTTCTAACACGCAAATCCATAAAAGCTAAGTTGAATTTACATAAACAAGAATTTCGTCATAAAAAACGATAAAAAAATATGGATGCTATATTTTAATATAAAAGTTTTGAATTAGTTTATTAAAAGCATTAATGTTTAACTTTTTCTAGACTTGATTTATATAATTAGTATACGATAAACTATTTTTTATAATTTTGTTTTGTAGTTGGAACAATGCGTCGTCTTTTTAGTTTTAATTATCATGGGATAAAAACTGAAAGAAATTTTGAAAGTTTCTATTATATGTTTAGAGAATTTAAGTTACGACATAATATTCTAAACCTTAATCTTTATTTCTCTAATTCGTTTTTTTCGACAAGCAAAGAAATTGTTAGATCAACCTCCTGGAAGTAATCTACCAACAAGAAATTCATCATTAAACTTTCTTCTTCGTTTTAGTTCTGAAACATGCTCGAAAATAGAGGAATATGGAATGGGCAATAATGCACAATATTAACAAATATTTGTTTCTCACTTTATAGTGAAAATATTTATTGCCCAATATTAGTGTATAATAAATATGATTTTTAAGATGGGATTGTTAAGTGTGTTTTACCATAAATATGTTAAAAAACGTTAAAAAATTAGCAGGAAAACAAATATTTTATTAACTAAAAATGAACATTCAGAATCATAAAAGTGATATTGGAAATCATTCTGACGATCAAATTTGTTACAGACAATTTAAACAGAAACCTAAAATATAATTAACAATCGCCAGGATCAAAAACAATAGGTGTGTAGGGAAATTAATAATTACGGTATGCAATCAACTTGGAAGAGAATAGTCGAAAGTATGTTTATATCCTTAGCAATTATGAATATTTAAAAAAAGATACAAATTGAAGGTTTGGTATACTGGTATTCAAATTAAACAAGCAATTACTGTTTTATAGTTAACTTGTTTAAGTTAAGATGAAGAATTAACTGCTATAACAAATAGTTAAAATGGACGTTAAAGAGAGAATATGGTAGAAGAAATTCTTATTTTAGATGATTTATTATCAACATAATGAACCACTTACCTTACCTTTGTGAAAGCAAGATAATATTTGTTTATAAAGCGTAATTTTGCATGATGTTTTCGACTAGTTGAAGTAATAAACTATAGAACATGTCAGAATAGTTGGCAGTTTCATAGTATAATTATACTACTACGTGCACTACCAGAAATTATCATTTTTTGAATATTTTTTATCATTTTATCTGTTTAAACTAATTACCAAATATCTGCAATGTCAAATGTTTGACGATTTTTTAATACATTAACAGAACTTATAAAAATTATCCTTCTTGAAATATAACAAAACCCAAGAGTAATTTGGAAAGTATAAAATGCAATGAAGATTAATAAGTTGTAATTAAGCGAAGAGCAAATATAATTCAAATTTTACGTTATATGTAATTCAGTTTGCAATGATTCTAATTCAGATTTGGTAAATATAATTGAGACAGGATAAGTTTAATATTTGAAACTATTAAATATATATGAAGAGAATACATCAAATAAAATTAAAAATAATTTTAAAAAACGTTAAATAAATACCAAATCTACTAGTTAATTGATAGAAACATTTGCCCCTTTTGAAATTCGTGTATATTGTAGGATACAGGATAAAATGTTATGGTGCATAAAAAAATCAACAATCAAATTACCAATTTTTTTCATTATTTATTTAGATCTATGAATTGTTGCATCTGTATGTATCATTAGAGAGAGATTTAGAAGGTAAATATAATCATCATTACTGTTCATATTTATTTGTATGTTATAATAATTATTATCATTACAGTAATATTGCTTTCATAAGAATATAAGTATCGAATATTATCATATTAACATCGTATTTTGTATAATATCTGAGCAGGCAAATGAGAATCATTACATATTTTATGTCAAGTTTTAAGTCCTTCAATTATTTAGACCAGCAATACGATGTGCAAACTTACAAATTATCCTTGCAATTATCGTAATTCAAACTACAGTCATTCTTATTCGTTTTGCTAATTTCGTATTTCTTTTAATAATGGTATAAGATGCGGCATTTTTATACTATTATAATATAATTAGTGAAAGACTACTAAGACCCTTTGTATAAAGTAGGGTTCTAGAAACAAAAAACAATTATTTGAGAATTGAAATTTCATTAAAAGAAACCAATAAAAAAGAAATACCAATCAATTTTGGGGTTCTTTTTAGAAATTTAGACATTTTTTGTTTAGGGTTTCGAATATCAATCACTAGCCAAATATTTATTCGTTATTCTATTTTGTAAATATAGTAACACCTAAACAAATGAAAATTTCGACCTTCATATTTCCATCTATGCAATCACAATTAAAAAATCTCAAAATATGTTCTGTATATATTAGAAATCACTACCTCTATATAATTTCCTATGTTAGAATATTCTTTCAAGTTCTCATGTTTAATGTTACATTTTCTACCCCTATTCTATGACTAAACTTCCTTCTGAAGCAAATTTTGGCACTGAATATCTACATTATCGCACATTACGCATTTTTTGGTATATGGCCCTATGAATAAGTTCAAATAGCACTTGTCCTTCAATTCTTCACTACAAATTTTAATTATATGTGAAAGCTATCAATAAATTTCCTTCAATAATATGCTAAGTGTATATATTTTACGAATAAGAATATAATTGCACTGGTTGCTTTCATCGTTGAATTACTCATCAAATTCTTAGATTTTTCTCGCATCAACAATGAAGTGTAGTTCACTAAATACCAAGAGTGGTAAATAGTGTCATCATTGTTTTATTTAGTAGGCCGATCATGGACTTGGACTTGGACATAAACAAGCATTTGGACTTTTAACTTTTCATCTCATAGAAAATTTCAGTTCTCATTTCTTAGCTGACGTTTAGGTTCTAAAGCACGTTATATATTTTATTTTTTGGTTGCGAATTTTGTATTCAGTTTACGTATATCATTAATAAATTTCTTATGTTTTGTACAATACAATCGTTAATGGGATCTCTAAATGGTTCACTCGTCAATAATTCCATGAGGATACATCTCTATGAGTTCTTATCCATAATTAGGTAATTATCATTTATTATCGCATATCGTAGTGAAAATACTTCTCTTCTAGGGTTTCTTAATTAATTACTCCTTAATTATTTCTAATGCTCTATATTTATACTCACTACGTGACTTGGTATAACTGACCTTTATCATCAGAGGGTTCATAACAAAAAATACCAGTAACATTGAAAAAATATTCATTTTAACATAAACAAAAAATGAGAAAAAAGTAAATTGAAAGCTTCATATTTCATTAGTGATTTCAACTTAATTACTCGTCAGTATTTATGCGTTTTTTACTTTTTCGTTTTTCGTAATTAAGTTGAAACTCTTTGTCGTTGCTCTGAATGCTGACAGAATGCGACACAAATTCTGTCTGCATAACAAGCGGACAATAATTTACTGATGGGCTGTTTGCTCACTGCTCTTCATCCTCCAGGGTTGTTTGCAGATTGCGTCCGAATTCGTCGGATCGAGGACACGAAATGAAGAGAGATGATGGTCGTACATAGCAGCGGTTCATGCGGCGTTTTAGTTTGACGCGCCTTTGATCAATCGGTGCGCCAACATAAAACGCTCTCCGGCAAATTGAATCGAAGCGATTATTGGAAAGAATTGCTGCCCGTCGTTTGCGGGGGCTTCTCCGCGCACGTTTCATAGCTCTTCGTGGAGTTTGAGGGGGCGTTTGGGGAAAAAGGACGAGGAGCGTTGCACGCTGCAGGTCAATCGGGCACGGCGAGTAACGCTCCTCCAGGATGCGACGCCGCCCACGCACGTTTGCCCGGAGAAGTCCATCTTTCTTGCGGCAGGATCGTCGACTTCATCGCTGATGGTCTGCTATGTAGGAGATCATGTCCTTCATCGGGTGTGTGAGCCTGTAATTAATGGACAATTTGTTATAAGTTGCTCTAATAGGTTTATTGAAGTTGTTATTTAAGGGGACGTTTATTAAATTTACGCCATGAAATAAAAATTACTGTATTTGTTTTTCCATGATGGAAAGAATGTTTTCTTCATTTTACTTTTAACTATCAAAAAGTAGGTACAGTTGTATGCACACTGGATAATTTCTATCTGATCTCTGAAGAAATAATTACTATTTATATATTAATTGCTTTTTTAATTTTAAATGCTAAGTACAAGTATTTGTTATTATATAACACGTATTAAAGTAATCCAAATGCTAAGAAAATTAAGTGTAATCAAGTTAGCAAAAATTTTAAAATTGTATACTAATTTTTGGATTCAAATTTATTTTGAGATAATTTTGATGATGAAAAATTGCAAACGGATAAAAATTTAGTAGAAAATCTGCATGTTTACTAAATTTTATTCAAAAAAAAAAAGAACTGTGTTTGGCAATTCTTTTGTAGAAAATTATAAACTTTGTGAGTCGTTTATTCATTTCACTGTGTTTAACAATTTAAATAAATTTTACTAAAAACTAAGCTAATTCTTTGATTAAAATGCGGTCTCTTTAAAATGCTGGTCATTCAAATAAGAAGTCTCTTTTTTTCTGGGGTTTTTCAGTTTGTTTCTAATTTCAAATTTGTTGTTACAAAAAATAATTTAATAATCCAGACTATAGAGAATTTGAATATCTTAAAGCTAACAAAAAATACAATAAAATTTAAAGTGTAAAATTTGTTAGATTAAATTTTCGCATTATACTAGCAGAACGTTAAAAAATAATTAAATTTGCCCAAAAATATTTAGACTGTATAGTAAACGTTTATTAAGTTTAGGATCCAGAACAAATACAATTAAAAAACGATTTTTACAGAATATCCATTTTTAACAAGAAAAGCGGTAATTTTTTAATTTTTGTAAAGCATTTGTTTATTCATTCTATTGTGTTTAATTATTTAAAAATTCATGAATTTTTCTAATCCTTTTTCTATGTAACATCCATTTAAATAAAAATCTACTCCTTTTTCTTGCTACTGTTAGTTGAATTGTAGTTCAATTACAATTATTTGTTATTAGCAAGATCATACTTTAATGATCTAGGTTCAAAAGAATTTAATTATTAAATTTAAAAAAAAATGAAAGTAGAGTAGTAATTTTTAAATAGAAGTTTACATTTGTCAACTTATCTACAGCACTTGAAAAATTAGAAATAATAAAATTTATAGAAAAATATATATTTTGGACGGATGTACAATGAAAATTCATTATATTTAAGTCCAAAAATAAAAATTCAATTTTTTAATATTTGAAAGTAGTGGACTATTTTGTTGTTAAAATGCATTCCCTATCCATTAATATTCATTTTTTAATGTGTTCCTTGTTTTTCTTTTCATTGCAATTAATTATCTAAAGGTGTATACAATTATTTAGAATTTAGTTTATTGTGTGATAAAAAACGGTCTGACAATCGTTTGAACAAAAATCTGATCGTTATTAAGAATATTGAAAATTGAACACCAACTTTTTACACTTAAATAATTTTCTACTAACAAAAATTATTAAAAATTTTCTAATTCATTATTTATTTGACAAATTGCTATTGCATTTCAGCAAACATACTTTTCATTTTTTGGATAACTGTTTATTTATTATATTTTTAGATTTTTTTCCCTGTAAAAAAATTGTCTCGAAGTAAAATATAAGGAAAGAAGAAATAAGCCAGTTCTAGATCAAAATACATTTCTACTATACTATGGATAACTACTATGGATAATATTTCGGCAACAAAATCTCATGAAAAAAAAAAACATTTACACAATTATATAAAAGTACTCATAGAATTAGTATTAATAGTTCTGTCTTAAAACTGGATCATTTCTTTTTAGTTAAAATGTAGTCCATGTTGAAATAAATGGCTTCCATTTGAAAAAATGTTAATTTTTCTTCCTGTTTTTTCGTTAGCAATTAAAACTTTTTTACTTTTATCCTAATTAAGTTTTTAGAAGCGGATAAATATATTTAGTAATTCATTTTTTTTCCATAGAAATAGAAATATCATTTATCTAAACAGATGTTTAAATTTCATGTGTTATTTAATTTAATTTGTATTTACAGATATTTCTTATTATCAAAAATAAATTAAAATGCCCTAGATTCTAAAGAACTTAATTTGAATACATTTAAATTCCTTAGAATCTGGAACAAACAAATAAATGAAAATAAATATCGAACAATTTTTTTTTTAATTCAATGTGCTTTCAGTTTTCAGTCAAGTTTTGCATGGTACTTGAAAAACTAGAAAAGAATAATAAAATTTGATGGAAAATAAATACTTTGGACAGCATTTGCATATTCGTACAGTAAAGAAATGCGCAAAGACAAGTCCGGAAAGCATAGATTAAAATGGAAAAACGCCCCCGGAATGTCATTGCAGTTCGCTCGCCACCGACAGCGATTTGCCTTCTTGCCGCCTCCACCCCATTTGCCCGATGTACAGCAGCTCTTTTCGAAATCTTCGGCGGTATTGGGATATGATGGGTTGGGCCGAATGCGCGACCAGCGAGCGCATTGTTTTCTTATGAATATAAACATGAATACAGGACAATAAACAACCGACCCACATAACGGAACGCAATTGCCGGAGCAAAACTCCCTCGAAAAACAAGAGCAATCGTCCTCGGCGGCGGCGGTGGCGGCGGCGACGGCGGTGGCGACGAAACACAAGGCAGACGCAATACGCCAGCAAAACAGACGAGTTATAGCAAAAATTCGATGTATGCATGCACTCCTCTCGGCTGCGCGATGCAGAATGCGTCTCTCGTTTGCGAGCGATTCGACCGCGAAACGGCAACAGTCTTCGAGAGGCGGTGTTGTGCGGTTATGTGTTTACATCCGAGCAGAAGTCGTCCTCGATGTCAAGGAAAGGCTTTGCCATACATATACTCTGGAAAGTCACCCAAAAAGGGGAAATACGTGAACCATAATTCTTGCATGGTCATCGAGAATTTTCACGAAAAACTATATCATGGAAAATTGCTGTATCTCAAGATATTCATAGAGTGGCTTTTTCTTATGATCCTCTTGAATATTTTTAATATATCAATATCATCGGTTTTTGAATTTTTTCTTATTGAAAGAAAACAATTTTATTTACTACCCAAGAAAAGAATTAAAATTAATTATAGATTAGTTTTAAAAATGCCAGTTTACTTTTTTCTAAAAATTCACATACGTTTTTAAGAAAGTATAAAAATTCAGTTAGCAACATCCATTGTCAGCTATTGTAGACTAGTTTTATCTTTAGAGTACTTGAAAGTTGTGACAAGTACCAAAATTCGCAAACTAAATCTCGGGACACGTTGAACAAGCAAATTTTCAACAGCTGTTATATCAAAAATTTAAAAATATATCGTTCAGAACATTAGACATCACGAGAATAACGGTCAAAGAGTAAATTCATAATTTTTTGTATACGGTATCCTAAAGTTATGTATACATGTACCCTAAAGTTATAAATTGATTTACTCATCAATTCTATAAAGTTGTAAGTAAATCAGAAACCATCAATTTTGTTCTTTTCTTTCAGTTACTGCAACAGTTTAATTATAACTGATTTTAAAAACCTTCGTTGGCAAGATATAAAATAACAAAGATTAGATAATTTTTCGCAATGAGTATTTCCATACATTTTTAACTTTGTCTTGAATAAAGCATATTTTGCATTTCGTTAATATCACAAATGAAAAAATGTAATTAGAGTTTGTTTAATGAAATTGAGAAAGAATCAAATGAATTTCAAATCTGTGAATTTAGAATACAGAAAATGTGACTTTTAGTTCAAAATGCCATAATTGTAATTCAGATCCACAAAATGTAATTCGGGAATTGTCATTTGAAATTTATGAAGTATTACATGTAATTGAAATGCCTAAAGAGTATTTATCATATATAATTACTACGCATTAATAATCATAATATTTTGATGTTATGTGCATAAAATTTGCCCATAAAAAATTGAATTATTATTTAATAAAAAGTGGCACAAATCCGATTTGCATTTGAACTCTTCTGAATTTCATTTAATGTATTCTCAATTGCGTTTGATTAATCTGAAATACAATATTATACCTAAGTTTTCTCAATTATATTTGTCGAATTATTTATAAACGATCATAATATTAAGACATAAATTTAAGTACTATTACCATTTTTAACCTGAAACAGGAAATGAAAAGATCTACGCAATGACAATTAAATAGAATTTTGTTACAAATGTTAATAAACGAAGATTTGTTTTTTATTTTTACAGTTCATACTAAAAATCATACATTCATGATTATTTTAATTTTTTTAAGATCATGTATTACATGTAGTATTACTAATACTAATAAGAATAGAACTTTTAAGAACGATGAAGATATTTTCAAATATTTTTTAAAGCAAGAATTTTTAAGCTAAATTTGAATCTTTTAAAATTGCTCATAATGTCACAAAATTCATTAATTTTAATTGAATTTGGAATTTGTAAAATTCGAAATATAAAATCTGTTAAAAAACATTTATTGTAATTCTATTGAATAGGAATATTCCTTAGTCAAATTATTTATTAATAATTAACCATTATATATGGTACTTCCAGAAATTTTTGAAATAACATTAAAACAGCTTAAAATTTACTTCCAAATGTACAAATTTACCAGATGAAACACCACGATCAAAAAAGAAGATTTTTGATTTTGTGCATAAATTCGAAAATGCAGACTGAAAATAAATTGACAATTTGGATTCGCATAAATAAATATACGAATGTGGGCATATAACATCGGCGAAAACCAGCCGTATTATAAATACAATCTTCGTGGTCGTGCTTTTATTTATGCCTGCTACTTGCGACTCGCTACTCTGTATTTTTCAAAGTAAATGCGCACATTTAACGCTACTGCCCGATATAAATCAAGTTGGTTAGACAACAAAACTATCTGCTAAGCTACGAAGCTATGAGAAACTACTCGTACTTGTAAAGTTTCATATCTGGTTCGCTCGAATATGCCCCTAGAAAAGTTTGCTTTCAATTACGAGCCCATTACATAATCTATGCTTTCTCACACTGAAACAACGCATCAAAACTGAGTTGGGACTTATTGTTTATATCCCACTAACGGAATGTTCATTCGGTGGTTAAAAGTTCAAGACATGTGAGTCCTTCATGAAAAGTTTTTTTTAGGTGAGGATAAACGTGACTTTAGATTGAAAAACATTCAGAAGAGGAATATTCGAGAATGTATTCCTTCATAAAGAAAATTATAGGAAAATGATTTGAAATTATTCGACGATTCCTGAAATGATTTTTAGTGCACCCAAATTTCTTTGAACATGGGAATTTAGATGAGGAATTTTCTCCCAGAAAGAAATGAAATATTATGGACGTTTTATGCGCGCATGGCATAAGATATGAGAAGAGTGAGGACACTTTTCAAGCTTCACCTCGCAACAACTTTGCAATGCGGCATTGCTATACCAGTTGATGATGATGCGCTAATTATAGTTGAGCTAGAACTATTTTCGTTTAGCGAATCGCATGTCGTATCATCTGGTATCATGCAGGCACATCACCATAGGTCAAGACTACAAAATTTACTACGACACATTTTCATCCTTAAGGCTATAATTTTAAACGTAATGTATGCTGTTTGCAATTTGCGCATTTCTCTTCTGGGTAGAGCAGTCATTAGACGAAAAACCAAATCATTAAAAACGTAAATTAAATATTTGAATCCTTAGTAACCAGCACTTTATTTTGTGAGTTTTCATGCGTTTTAATCACAAGTAAGAAGATGGAATAGACCTGTTCTAGATCAAGCTACACGTCAACTGCTCTGTCATCATTCAGGCTACACGATGCAGTAGACTTACAGCTTGATCCAGAATCGGTCTATTCCTTCTATTTAAAAGATATTTCGGAATTGCATTTCGTCACTTAACTGACATGTGGATAACATAGTTCGTGGGGGTTGTTGTAACAGGGATGAGTGATTCCAAATTCTTTGGAAAAATCTTTTCCTTTTTAACTATTTTTTTTTTCATTCAATCCTAAATTTACATCCTTCCACATTAATGACACAAAGTGACGTAAGATATATATGAACAAGTTTCTTTAAAGGCAAATTTAATGTATTCTTATTGTGTCAGATATTTGTAGGGATAAGATTATTAAATTATCATTTCATGTTATGCAAAACTTGTGGTTAGTATTTTAATTTAGTAGTTATTTTGATGGAACTGAAATATTGTAATGTTGTTTATTGAAACAACATTTTTAAGCTAGTTGTAACATGATATCATAATCACTGCATCCTTTGAATCAAAAGTACTGTATTATGCATCATATAATATTGTGTTAAGACGTCTTTTAATTAAAATTCTCTTCTAAAATAATAGGTATGAGATTGTCAGAGAAATTCAAGAATATAGAAAAGTTCCAGTTGAACTTTTCGAAATTATATGTGATATGCAAAAAAAGTAACTCAAATTTTGTATCTATGATCTTTTACCTGACACATTTAGTTATAATAAAAAGGAATCATAAAGTTTATGAAAACATTCAAATAATTACAGGAGTTAAATTCCTCGTTTACATTTAAATCTTTTTTCGATAAATATATGAAAATTATTTGACTAATAAGCAGTAAGATTTGATGTAATAAATAACCTAAATAACCTAATTAACCTAAATATTAATAATAAATATCGGTATTATTTGGTATCAAAATAACAAAATTTTTAGCCTTAAAAATCCTTAATTATTTCTAAAGACTGAAATAAATATTGAAATATATAATATCGCTTATTTATCGGTGTAACATTTCAGGTTTTTATTTCATAAAATTGTCAAAATATAGAATAAGTTTACTATAATTGATAAACATGTATCAATAATATGTGATTTTATAGGAAATATCACTTATCTTATATTTTTTGATGTTGTATTATTCTCCAAATCGATTTTCGGTGACGATTTACCTTCTTCAGGGAAAATAATCTTATCAAAAAATATAAATAAAGCTATTTCTTTTAAAATCACACAATTATTATCTTATAGCGAATAACTGTAATAATAACAGTTGAAACGTACAGAAACTTTGATTTTTTAATTGTTACAACTTTGGTGACTATTACAACAAACCCCAAATGCGGGACAGGTGTAAAATGTCTTTTTTGACAAAAATGTTAACTGTTAAATAAATATCAATAATTTTAGTGGTAATTAAGTCCATTAATCTGGAGGTATATTTGTTTTACGAAAAATTGTTCTAACTTCCATCTTCCTTTACTAAATTACATATTCCGATAGGATGAAGAAAATTAAATTGTAAAAGGGTAGCTAATGAATATAATAGAGAAACGTGAATTTCAGGACCAAGGAGTGATTTGAAAGCACTTTGTAGCCTCGTTCACATTTGCTGATGCTGATTTCGTGTCCTGCTTAACAAAACAATAAGAAACTTGCCTATACCAAGTCTTCCCGAACGGGACCCAATCTTGTTATGCTCATGAAGGACCTTGGAGCCAGCGAACTTTTCGCGAACAGCCCATGTTTAAAACGGCGCAACAAAACGGGGGGCGAGAAGCGCTCGCGAGCCTCCTGAAGAGGAAAACGAAACAATTCAAAGAACTATCCCATTGCCTGAGTGCTTGCGCACCATTTGCCGCATGGCGAGAGATAAAAGCGAGGTAAAAACGATAAAAGACGAAATAAAAGCGATTACAATTTAGGAAATACATCTTAAATTTATTGATGCTCTGCAGTGCCGCAGTCAAACTGCAGTTTATAAATCAGATGAAATTGTGTCTGCTGCCCCTTTTTGCTGCCCTTCGTCTCACTGCGCTTCGTTTCGCCTCTTTATTTTAACGAACCCAACCAAACACACATGTATTATCTACAATCGCGCATTTGTATACGTCCACGATCGAATATTAGAAACTACACAGCGCGCGCTACACGAGCTTTCGGGGGCGGCACAAACCGCACACAAACAATAATGTCGACGGGGGATGTATCTGTGCGGGATGTCTCCTCGAAAATGGCAAGTTTTCTCCCGCTGAAATGCGATCGAATCAAGGAAGAAACCGATTCTTGCAGCAGCACGCCTTCATGGAACAAAAAAATAGGAAATAAAAATATAGCGGAAAAGTGGACCCGGAAAATACCAACAAATATCCCTCCGCAAATGGCCGCGTTTTCTTTAACATCGGTTTCGTAGATTATATGTGCTTGTTTCCACCGGATTTTTGCCCGTTTTATTGTTTTATGGCTGTCAACGAATTGATTTCCATTGTAGGAATTAGGTTTGAGGAGCATGGAAAGTCGTAAAACGCAATTCTTTTCAATTGCTTATTCTTTTACCAAGTTGGATAACAAAATTAGAATTGAGTATCAATTTAAGTATCTTTGTAATGTCAAATTAGACAAATTTTAATTTATATAATTTTCAGATAAACTTTAATTTTGTCAATATTTTTGGAATATTTCTTAGATTTAAAAATTAACAATCTAAATTGATTTTTAATAATATTTAAGAGACAATAAAATCTGAAAGAAATATTCATAGAATAATAGGAAACACTTGAGACCATCGTGAAAATACAAACTTTAAAAGTAGTTCAAAAACAAATCATAAACAAAATATCAAAGAAAAATAGAAAAATATGAGCCTAACTGATTTATAATACCTAAAATCTATCATAATACATAATGTGAAAGTTAAAATTTTCTACAAAAATTAAAACATTTTCCACGGAAAATTAGAAACCGAACATTAAATATCAGATAAATACATTTAACAAATTACAAATTTAAAATATTGATGAATTGAAGTAGAATAACTCACAATTAGTAATTTCAACCAACAACATTTTCTTAGCTAACAACTTTACTGGCATTTTTAGAATATTTCTTACAATTAGAATTAAAATTCACAATTGAATTTTTTCCTTATTGTTATTTAAGGGACTGTAGGGAATTCATCGAAGACTATGAAAAATTACCAACTGTAGTGCAATACCAATCATAAACAAAATATAAAAGAAAAATATGATCAATTGAATATAACAACTAAAATCCACAAAATATCAATAAAGATCACGGGGATGTTAGAAAATTAGTAACTTTTGAAATTAAAAGTCACAGTGATAACAAATAACAAATTGAAAATTTAAATTAATGATCGTTAATTGAACGTTTCATCTTTTATGGGATTTCAATCATTAACAACTTCCTAGTTTATAATTTTACCATCATTTTTAGAACATTTGTCAGATATGAAAAATCATAATTTACATTGTTTTTCAATTGATATTTAAGAGAGCAGATATAATTCTAAAAACTAAAAACATGAAGATAACAACTTTAAAAGTAGTTAAAAACAAATCATAAAAGATATATCAAAGAAAAATGTGACACCAATTGATTTATAATACTAAAAATGTATAAGATTGATGAAAAAGTTTGTATCTTCTAAAAAATTTAAGATTTTTTGATTACAACTTAGAGAAATGAAAATGAATTTAAAAATTAAAGATTCATTCGAAATTACAAATTTAAATTAATGATGTTTTCTTTTCATTTTGTCTTCTGGCATCTAGGATAAATTATAAATTGAAATAGAATGTTTTTTTTTATAGTTTCTGATACAGAAAGTGACAAAATATCAATTTAATAGAAACAGTTTCAATGATAGAAAGAAGTTCGAAAATCAAATAAAAACAAAATATCAAAGAAAATTATGATACTAATTGATTTATAACACCTAAAATGTACCAAAATTATAAGGAAATTTGAATCTTCTAAAAACATTGTATCCTTCTTAAGGAAAATCAATGGCCTAAAATTTTTGGTAAAGATGTAATAAATAATTTTAAACTCACGCGTTAATGAAATGTAAATCTTTAAGATAATGTTTTTCAATCTGTGGTTTCTTAGTAGAAAGCTAGTTTCTAATGTAAATGCCAGACAAAACTTATGTCTTACTGAATTTTCTAGTGCTTTTCATCGTAAAAATAAATAAAAAAACACTACCAGAAATTATATTACGATTTAAAGGTATTTGTTTAAGCATCTAGGATTTCCATCCTTGATGGAATATTTCAATGAAAACTTAAGATACGGCCGTTTTTAAATAAATTTTGATGTTCTACCCCATAATAATGTCAACAAAAGTTTTATTTGAAAGTTAGGAACGTTCTGAACTTGTAATTGATTTGCTTTTTATATTCCTGTTATGATTTTCTTACCAGGAACAACGTAATTCAAAACTTGGCTTTTAATTGAGATATTAAAATGGTTACTGAAATAAAAAAACTATACGTTTAAAAATAATTAAATCTCACATAAAACAAATGGCACATATTTTCAAGTTTTTATTCGAATACCAATTTTATGTCATTTCAATTACTACCCAATTCCACGACAATAAAATTTCACCCAGTTAAAATATTTTAACAATATCATTATGGTCCCATTTAAGAAATCCTAAATTAAGTTCTATTGCAAAATTATAATTGTATACTAATTCAACAGATAGTTAAAATCTGGACATGACCTACCAAACAACCATAATATTGCCAGCGAGTCTGCCAGCTCTTCAACGACTCGAACCCGAATTCTTGGCTTCATTCACGTGCAAATGACCGCATATCGTTTCCACATTAAAACCAGGCCGAAAAAAATTGGTTAGCGAAACGACTCCATTCACTCGCAAATGAAAGTTTCATTGCCACCCGACGCATTGGCATTGATATTGGCCGTTGGAAAAGGTTCGCGTCGTCGTCGTCGTCGTCGTCGTCGTGGTCCTGAAGTGCGAATGCCAAATGTGCGTGTCCATTGACGGCTGGCTCCTGGCTCTCTCCTCCAGAAGTTGGCACACGTCGGGGATGTGTGTCTATTTCGTTCTCGTTCTCATATTTAACGTCGCGTGCGGCAAAAAAAGCGACGAAAAGCGCACACGGAAGCGAAATGAGAACTGCATCCTGAGCCAACTGGGGTGCAAACAAAAACAAACGCGGTCGCGAATGTTTACAATTTGCCGGCTCGATTCTTCCCAGTATTTTT
This sequence comes from Aleochara sp. GC000083, assembly GCA_030264555.1. Classification (NCBI taxonomy): domain Eukaryota; kingdom Metazoa; phylum Arthropoda; class Insecta; order Coleoptera; family Staphylinidae; genus Aleochara; species Aleochara sp. GC000083. The sequence goes on along the minus strand of JARJDZ010002394.1, from coordinate 6,050 downwards.
TAAACCATTTCCATGTTGATGATGATGATGATGGGTGGAGATGCGTGAACGCAATTAGCGAAAGAACGCTTCGGTGCATTTGCAAATCCAATACAAATCGGGCGCGTAAACGAAATTGGAAACGCTGATTAAATTTGCGCGCTGTATTGATTGATTTATCGAGCAATCGGAGCGCCACCACTATTTTGTGTTTTTCATTTTCACGATTGTATGCGGCGTTGTTTTCGCATGTGAGACGTGCACAAAATGATTTACGACCAAAACAACAAATTAGAGGTGTGACGCTTTAAAACAAGCAATTTCAGACGAATTTGTGCAATTGTCCATCCAGTTCGTTAGATGCTGTCAAATGAATGTCAACGCCTTTTTAGCCTTCAGAAGAGCCGTTGGTTGGTGGTAAAGTGATGAATTCAAGTGATAGCACTGAACAACGACCAAAAAAAGAAGGGAAAAATAGCAAGACGACTCGGTTGACAAGCAAATAAATTTTCCGCTCTGCTGGAAGAAGCACTAAGCACCGAAGACAGCGTTTACAAGACTACAAACCCTGTTTTAGTGCAATACTTCGGTCGCCTTGTTTTATTTCGTTTTCGGCGAGCCGTAGATTGGAGACGAAGCGTTTACAATATCCGGCGATCTCATAGATTATCTCGTTTCGGACGTTTGTGTCGAAATGATTTGTTAAATTCGTATTGGTTAGTTAGAATTTGCGGCACACTGCGCGAATTGCCAGCGTGTGCGCTGCGGATGGCAAACGAAAACAACCAGCGCGAAGAGCATAATGCTTGGAATGCTGCGAATGCTTTGTCCCGCTTTCTTATAGACTTCTTATATTCACTCACAGGCGAGCGGTGTACCGAGCGAATGAGGAATAAACTCGGGCAGATGCACCCACGGAAAACTAATAATTCATAGCGCATTAAATCAAAAACGTGGAAACTATGCGTTATAAAGTATCGCCGCCATTGCCGCCGTTCAATTCACTCTTGCATGTCCACCATCCAAGAAATATTATCAATTTATATCATTTTTAGATTTTCAAAATATTTCTGAAGAGGAATTCTGCAAAAATTTCTAATTTCCACACTATCCCAATGGTAAAATCAAAATTTGGAATTTAGATAATTGATTTTTAAAATTTTTGAAAAAAATAGTTATGAATAGAGCAGGAAAGGGCATGTTGCAACGATTTTTCATAAAACACTTTATCTTAGGATTCATGGACTTAAATACCACTTATTAACGATAATTTAGACTTTGACTCTTCCTCAATTATAACCACTTGAAGGAAAAGTAAAATCATTGGTATTTACTTCACAATTATCATTTTTCTGAAAAAAATNTTTACTAATCGAGTTATTAGGATAACAAACAGAACAGATATTTATAACACCAAATTCATTAGTTAGATAATTTTCAGATATTTATCGCGAAAACATTCAAACTATAAGTTAGTAATTTAACTGCTATAATTACTGTAATATTATAGTTCAATAAACTTTATATTTCTTTTATATAAAATAATATTCATTACCCGAATGTTATTTCAACTAGTCCCATTGAACAATTATTTATTTCTATAAACAAAACAGTTAAATTTAATATTTTAAACGTAAAAAGTCTTGCATAACATAAAATGCAGGCAAATTTGTTAGAAAATTGAGTGAAAAAAATTAAATGATAATTCTTACCACAACCAAAATTGGATACAGGTAAAATATTATTTAGCGTGCCCAAAATGTTCATATATCTTAAACATATTTCGCCTGAAATAACATTCATTTTGAAGTATTAATGTGGGAAATAAGTATAAATGTATGATTGAGTAAAAAAAATTAGCTAAAATGTGCAAGGTTTTTCCAAAAATTCTCTATTACTGCGAGGGTTAATTTTTTCCCTAAAAAAATGGTAAAAACGTCGAGGAAAATAAAACTTTACCCATAGATTAAATAACTTTTATAATCATATTTTTTCCAATAGTAATTCAGAAAGAATAAAATGCTATTAATATGAGTGCAAAAAATGTAATTCAAATTTGTTAAATATAATTGAGAAAGCATAAGTTTAATATTGGAAAGTAGTATTAGAAAGTATTAAATGTTTCTCAAACGTAATAATCAATTTAAATTCAGAAAAATTCATATGCATATCAAATTAGTTATTGTTAAATAATTATTAAGTTTTACAGCATAATGTAGAAATTATTAAGACAGAAATTTATAAATATTAGTTATATCAACTTCATTGGAATCTGAATTACATGTAATGCTTTATGTATTTCAATTAACAATTTCTGAAATAAAAGTGACTTTTTCTAGATTACCATTCATAGATGTGAAATTCATGTCATACTTTGTAAATTTCATCTAATATATTTTCGAAATTTAAGTGACACTTTTTGAATTACAGTAAGGATTAAATCATTAAACTCCATCAAAAAAGAATTGAAATCATGTTTTTGACTCTTCTCAAAAATGAATATCTCATAACCATAAAAGAACACTTAAATCGTCAAAAACAAAGCACCCATTCAAGAAAAAAGCAAATTATCTATAAATGAGGCAAAAACCAAAGAACTTCGGCTCCTTAATGCCATCCCTACTATCCCAGAATCCTCCTTCGTTCGGGATGGGATTCGCAGCAAGGCACCGCGAATATTGCTCTATAATGCGGCCCATAAAGAGCGTCACATTTTCTCATCGTAATCGCGAACGCGCAAATAAACCAAATTTGACGCTCGGATGCATCCGGAGGCTATAAACTTTCGAGAAGAAATGGGTCAACGAATCGTAACTTTTAACCTCTTCGTCTGCGCCCGCAGCCGTATATGAAAGAATGCGCATTTCTCTATGAATTCGTACACAGCGTGTGGCTTACGGGATTCGCAAAACATCAAAAACGTTGGACAAAAAGAGCGTGCGGAGAATGCAGACAGGATGCGAAAAACGAAGTGGAAAATATATATCAGGCGTATTTTAGATGCGTATTAGACGAATTGTAAATTATCCAAGGGTGCAGAAATGTAAAAGTGGTATTAAATCAGTCCAGTGTTGTGCAAAAAATAACAAAAAGAGTTTTCAAGTTTTCTTAACTTGATGTCAAAAGAATTCGCAATGCGTATCTGAATCAATAAAATATATGTTCTGAAATTATTATTAGTTGTTCGAAAAGACATTTCGTTTTTTTGCGACAGAGGATTTAATTGTATTTTTTGTTGCGAAAACTGAGAACTTTTTATGTTAGCTCAAGAACCAATAACTCAAAGAAATATTGATGGTATTTGATATGTTACATCAGTAAAGGTCCTAACAACTTTGTACATTTTGATTTTCTTAAACATTTTCCAACTTTTTTCCAATAAAATAAACTGATATCAAAAAGGTGCGAAATGTCATTATAAAGTGGTTAAATTTGTGCACAATTCGTTTAAAATTTTATACATTTATAAAACATTCTATAAATTATGAAGTTGTAAATTAGAAAGCATCAATTAAATTTCAGATTTAAGAAAAGTAAAAATGTATTTCAGATTTGTTAAATGAAACTGACAAAGTATCTAATGAATTTCAAATCTGTAGACTGAATTTCAGAATACATCATCACTTTTTACCTGGTCAGTCGTATTTATAAACTGAACGATAATTCCTGCAATTTACAATTTAATTACTTATCAAAAACTGAATTATTATTTAACAACAATTGGCAATAATCTGATTTTCATTTGAACTCTTCTGAATTTGAAATACATTAATCGTTTCTGATATTAAACATATGCTTTATCAATTATATTTACCCAATGAATTACAATTATTGGAACCTAAATTACATAAAACAAATCTGAATTACATTTATTTTTTGCTAAATGACAATTAACTAGTAAATTTCATATTATACTTTCTGAATGATTATAAATTAATTATGTTATCAATTTAATTATCAATTTTAACGATGTTAATTTCAAACTGATGAGCTTTAATGTTTAAAATTCGCTTGGAAGCTTATTTGAGTAACTAAACTCTTAACCGTTAGGTTTAATTAGTTTGCGTTTATTTTTAGCCATTTAGCTTCTCTTATTTATTAATAGATGTTTACTATACGAGTGATGTGTGTTACAACACCAATGCATCATCAGCTTGCAACCAAGAATAAGCAAAACGTCAAACGTCACCGACGTCGAACATCAAATTTTTGAAACAATTTGAAGAAAAATTTCACATCAAAACCACCACTTGAAAATATCAATGAAAGAATACACGGAAAAAATTACGTTCGATATAAGAAACGATGATGAAATCGATGATTAATGCTTCTTGTGATGGAAAGTAATCAATCACATGGCAATCAAAAGCTTTCAAGGGTGAACAACATAATGCAAGAATTAAAAATATCAATAAAAAAAAATGTTTGAATACTGACCTTGTTCTTGATGTTTCTTGCAGATGTTTCATCTTCTTCGAAAGTAACTCTCTCGTGTTGTTGCTATGGCCATCATCAACTACGGGAAGCTTTCAATGATCAAACTAATTAATTCGAAATAATTGTTTTGTAATCAATCGTTTCAGCGCATCTTGTTCGTTTGCTTGTACGATAGCGAGACTGGTGTCTCTTTCGCAAACGACGAGCTGACTCGTCGTCGAATAGTTGCACGCTGCCGCTTCCGGCAGCTTCCGGCGTCCGGGAGCGGCGAGTGCCGCGTGCTGACTGCCGCCGTTCGGTTTCGGCTGCATCGCGACGCCTCCTGGCCCGTCTCCAAAGCGTCCCGCTTACAAACACACCGGTTTTGCGAATGCACCACATTCGCATCCAGGAGAGCTTACTACGCGATACACGATTCTATTCCTTTTTGTGCTGTTAAGATCACTCAAGGTTAGATACCAATATTGTCAATGTATATTCTATTAATAACAATAATATACCTTTACCTCTATTTCTTTTTCTGTATTATACAACGTAGTGTGATGCAGTTTTCTGATACTGAAAATATATGGAAGAAGTTATAAATGACAGGCGGACATCCAAATCAAAATTATTGAAAGTTCTGAGAAATAAGTATGAGAAATGCGTCCCAGTATTTATCAATTGAGAATTCTCGAAAGTATTACCAAAACCAAACGAAGAACGCGGTATTATTAGAAAATATCAAATATTTTTTTACACCTCGAAGTCGAAATTTCAAAATCTAAAATCACGAATTCAAGATATTAAAAAATATTGCAGGAGAACATACACATAAAAACGATTACAGTTACCAAACTTCGTTTTGCGAAAACAAAATATAAGAAAACATCACAATCCTTTTTGATTTCCCAAAATTTACTTATTTTGCAAATGGCATCTTCAGGTAACTAAAGACAGAATAAAATATAAATTAAAGCATTAATTAAATTTCACAATCGGAGAAATTCAAATCTGTAAATTGTAATCAAGAAGAAATTGCTTTTAATTCAGAATATCTACTATAAATGTAATTCCCATTTATGTATTCATGAAATGTATTTCAGATTCTATTGAATATATTGTTTTAAGTAGTACTTATGAAATGAACTATAATTAGTACTGCGTCAATAATGTGAATTCATCAAAAACTTGAATTATTATTTAACAAAAAATGGCTCTTAACTGTTTTGCGTTTTAACTCTGTTAAGTTGTTATATTGTCAATTACTAATCTAAAATATATTTCATTGTTTCTGATTTTAAACTTATGCATTCTCAATTATAATTACCAAATCTGCATAATCGTAAATCGACGATAATTTTATTACATATAAAAAATCATCAAATTACATTTGTTGCTTTGCTTAATTACAATTTAATGACCTAATTGTATTTTGTGCTTTTTGAATTACTATTGAAAAATGTTGTTGATATCTAAAATCACTCTTTTCGAGACTTTTAAGATCTCATTTCAATTTTTAAAATGAAATGAAATGTACCTGTTGAACTTTACTTGTATACAATAAATATTGCCAGTGATTATTAAGAAGATAACAGATTTTATTCAGATGCTCTTAACAGATTGTAACAGAAACGTGAGTGTTTTTTGAGACG